>NQII01006319.1:4072-37393 GCA_002778355.1 Clitarchus hookeri
TATCATTAAAATCGGATAAATAGTTTGCGAGAAATGAATGTTTAAATTTCACTGACGAGTGCCTTTATAATCTCAATATTTATTTTTTCTAATATCACGTCTTAATTTGGCCAGACAGACCAATAAAGATAGAGTATCATATAGTGTTCGGGGGTGCTCTTTCTATGGAAATGGGTCTGGGGAGTGTGGTTTCAGCGGTTTAAGAGTTAGGTATGTTATTTACGTTTTTTCGGACAGTAAATTAAAATGCAGAATTATGGATGGTAAGAGGTTAATAGAAACTCAATTCTGAACAGTTTGATATAAAGATTTGTGCAGTATCTTTAAAAAAAATTGCCAGACAAAAGTTTTTTTTTTTGAAGGGGTACCCCTTGGTTGATTTTTGGCATTTTTTGATTTATCATAAAACTTTTTCACCAATTCGAATTATTTCCTAATACAACTTTTAGAGAATTTAAAGGGGAATCCAATGGTATGTCGATCGTTAATATTTGATAAAAAGGAGTGCGNCTAATACAACTTTTAGAGAATTTAAAGGGGAATCCAATGGTATGTCGATCGTTAATATTTGATAAAAAGGAGTGCGAAAAAATGAGGGTTTTATGGACACTGAAAATGCAAATTCCAGGAACTCATTATTTAATTTTCCTGTTCAGGTGTCTAAATTTGGCCAGACTGGTCAATAAAGATAGCATTTTCCTATAGTTATCAGGGGTGCTCTTTCGATTGAAATTAGTCTGATGAGTTTGGTATTATCGGTTTCTGAGATAGAGCTAATTTTTTGGTTAATTTCTGCCTTTTTCCGATATTTCTTTCGAATTTATATATTAACTCAATCCAGTTACATGCCATATCATAGGGAATTTTAAGGGGAATCAAATGATATGTCTATCATTTACATCGGATAAATAATTTGCGAGAAATGAGGGTATAAATTTCACTGAAGATTGCCTCCATAAACTCATAGTTTTGTTTTCTTTTTATGGCGTTTTAATTTTCCAGACAAAAAAAATAAAAATAGTAGATTCTTATAGTTTTCGGTGGTGCTCTTTCGATTGAAATGGGTCTTGAGAGTGTGGTTTTAGCAGTTTAAAAGTTTGGTAGGTTATTTAGGGTTTTTTGGACAGTTAATTGAAATGCAGAATTATGGACAGTAAGAGGTTATTAGAAATCCAATTCTGAACAGTTTGATATAAACATTTATGCAGTTTCTTAAAAAACAATTTCCAAACTAAAAATGTTTTTTTTGAAGGGGTACCCCTTGGTTGATTTTAGGCATTTTTTGATATATCATAAAACTTTTTCTTCAATTCGAATTATTTCCTAATACATCTTCTAGAGAATTTAATGGGGAATCCAATGGTATGTCGATCGTTAATATTGGATAAAATGTGTGCGAAAAAATGTGGGTTTTATTGACACTGAAAATGCAAATTCCAGGAACTCATTATTTAATTTTCCTGTTCAGGTGTCTAAATTTGGCCAGACTGGTCAATAAAGATAGCTTATTCCTATATATTTCAGGGGTGCTCTTTCGATTGAAATTAGTCTGATGAGTTTGGTATTATCGGTTTCTGAGATAGAGCTAATTTTTTGGTTAATTTTCGCCTTTTTCCGATATTTCTTTCGAATTTATAGTTTAATCCAATCAAGTTACATGCCATATCATAGGTAATTTTAAGGGGAATCAAATGATATGTCTATAATTTACATCGGATAAATAATTTGCGAGAAATGAGGGTATAAATTTCGCTGAAGATTGCCTCCATAAACTCATAATTTTGTTTTCCTTTTATGGCGTTTTAATTTGCCAGACAAAAAAAATAAAAATAGTATATTCTTATAGTTTTCGGAGGTGCTCTTTCGAATAAAATGGGTCTTGAGAGTGTGGTTTTAGCAGTTTAAGAGTGGAGTAGGTTATTTAGGGTTTTTTGGACAGTAAATTAAAATACAGAATTATGGACAGTAAGAGGTTATTAGGAATTCAATTCTGAACAGTTTGATATAAATATTTATGCAGTTTCATAAAAAAAAATTTCCAGACTAAAATGTTTTTTTTGAAGGGGTACCCCTTGGTTGATTTTAGGCATTTTTTGATTTATCATAAAACTTTTTCACCAATTCGAATTCTTTACTAAATCATGTTTTAGAGAATTTAATGGGGAATCTAATGGTATGTAGATCATTAATATTGGATAAAAAGTGTGCGAAAAAATGAGGGTTTTATGGTCACTGAAAACGCAAATTCCAGGATCTCATTATTTAATTTTCCTGTTCTGGTGTCTAAATTTGGCCAGACTGGTCAATAAAGTTAGCATATTCCTATAGTTATCAGGGAAGCTCTTTCGATTGAAATTAGTCTGGTGAGTCTGGTGTGAGCCGTTTCTGAGATAGAGCTAATTTTTTTGGTTAATTTTTGGCTTTTTCCGATCTTTCTTTCGAATTTCTATATTAATCCATTCTGCATGCAAGTCATATTATAAAGAATTTTAAGGGGAATCCAACAACATGTTTATCATTAAAATCGGATAAATAGTTTGCGAGAAATGAATGTTTAAATTTCACTGACGAGTGCCTTTATAAACTCAATATTTAGTTTTTCTAATATCGCGTCTTAATTTGGCCAGACAAACCAATAAGGATAGTATATTCCTATAGTGTTCGGGGGTGCTCTTTCTTTTGAAATGGGAATGGGGAGTGTGGTTTGAGCGGTTTAAGAGTTAGGTATGTTATTGACTTTTTTTTTTTAAAGTGAATTAAAGCGCAGAGTTAGGTATTTCAAAAGTTAATAGAAATTCAGTTGTAATCATTTTTATTCCAATTGAATTTTTAAACTCCTTGGATGTGCCTGGCTTACCACCGCATAATTTACAACTATTACAACAGATGGTTGTCTTGGTTGTAATAATTCTTCGAATTCTAAACCAACCAAAACTATGCAATTGAACGCGTTTGGTGATAAGAAAACTAATGACCAATGTGATTCACGCGACGATACTCAAAGGTAAATTCAAAGATGAGGAGGTTCTCATTCCGAGGATTCCTAAGATCCCAACCGATATGCCCTTTGAGTTTAAACGACTTCAATTTCCGATTCGTCTTGCATATCAAGGCCAATTCTTGAGTGTTTGTGGTCTGAATTTAGAAAATGCAGGTTTTTCTCATGGTCAATTATACGTGGCATGTTCACGCGTCAGCAAACCATCGGCTTTTTTTGTTCTTGCGCCTGATAAAAAAACGAAAAATGTCGTATATCACAAGGTGCTTCATTGAAGAAAGTCTAACGTGAGTTCTACCCATGCAGCAAAATACAACTGGCACGCCATTGAAATTCTTGATTTTTGTACTTTTATTGATTTTTTATTTTCTTTAGATACATTTTCCTAATAAACTATTGAACTTAATAAATTTTGAGTAATAATTTTAGTTTACTTTTAAAAAATCCTAAATAAAGCTAAACTAAAAGTTAACACCACATTAATTGACTGTTAGGCGGTACGAAGTTCGCCGGGTCAGCTAGTTCAAAATATGACTTATTTACAATTTTTTTTAACACTTTTTTATTTCAATGAAATGTATATCCAGATACCTTTCTCACCATGAACCTGTGCGCATGGCAATCACACTAGACTTGACCAAGGTTGAAAACTATTTTTAGAGATGTAGGCCCTATATCAGTTGGGATGGCGGAAAGAAGGATCCTATACAGCTTAATGTTGTATAAGAGCCAGCAATATCAGGAATGGCGTGAAAGCTACCTACAAATAATGTGGGAAAAAGTTAATTGGTGGTGATATTTTAGACACTGTTTACACGATGTGGGTGGTGGGGGAGGGGAGTGTGCAGCAAGTTTAAAAGGAAAAATTGTGTGTTCAAGTTTAGATGAATGGTTCAATGTTTGCAACGGGGTCCTATCATATGTGTTGCCATGACTGCAAATTTGGAGAGGTATATGTAGTTGATACTAGAGGTAATTCACACACTGCTGATTATCTGGTCCAGATAGCGAAGGATGCTGTGCCAGTGTGAATATGAATTCAAACGTCTGGCCAGAAGCATCGTGACGGATAAACAACTTTGAGAATGCGAAGAAAAAAAAAACGTGATCAGACTTAGAGAAAGGTGATCTGAATCTTATTAAGTACGGTTGCTCGGCTCACTTGCTGACCCTTCTTGCTAAGGACTTGCAGGTACCAAATGCTAATGAACACATCGTAGAGGTAGTCAAGTACTTTCGTAATAATTATTTTTGCTCATTCAAAGTACAATCAAGGTGGATTACTGCTCGTATTACCTCAAGATGTTCGCTGAAACACAATGGCTGATTGCCTATTGCTAGGGGCAGTGATATTTCGCGAAAAGGTTTCGAGACAAGATACAGTCCAAAGCACTGTAAAGTCGTCCGTCTAGCTTCTTTGATTGGCTAAAAAATGTTCTGGTCCGTGTTAACCGTTTGCGCACGAATCACGAAGGTTCAGTGTCGGAGTTACTAAGTCCTGAGTGGCTTGGTCAAAGACGGACACGGCACCAGCAGCCAATAGAGGTATAACAACAGCTGAGGTGTGTATATAGTATTGAAGTCTACTGTGTGCTCCTGTTTTTTACGCGAAAAGTCACTGGCCCTAACTATTGGCATACATAACCAATTGGACAACCCTCATGAAAATCTAAAGCCGCAGTGCAGTTAATGATATTCACAGTAAAGAGATGAACATGGGTTTGAAGAGAAATACTAGTTATCTACCGAGACGTCTAAAACCAGTGGCAACTGCTCTTGATATACCACAAAAAAAGATAGCTGTACTGTTTCAACAGTGGTCGGTTGGTGTGAAACACCTGAGGAAAGCTTGAGAAATTAGTATTGTGAGACAACTGTTACGAAGCAGTTTCTCAGTCGCTATGGTCAAGCACTAGACGGTGTCCATTTATTGGCTTAACGTTATAGACCCTCGTTACCGCAATAAACATTTGACAGCTGAAGAGAAATCCGAGGCGCAACTATTTGCAAACAACGTGTACAAGAAGAAGACACTACTGCCTTTGACAATCAACGTTACAGCAAAATCAAGCCCTTTCCACGGGTTTTTGTTTAACTTCAATATTGTCTCCAAAGTATCACTACTAGATTGGTGGATAATGCACATAACTCCAGGTTCGGAATGTGATGATACTAAAAATGTAATAGAAAACCCGTTCACTGCAGCTGTATCTTCTGCTGCAGTGGAAATAATTTTTTCTACATTTCGTTTGGCCCATTTTACTTTATGGAATCACTTGGACACAGAAAAAGCAGCAAATTTTGTATTTTTATTTAAAGTGTTAAATAAGGGAAATTTTGTTATAAAGATGTGTTACAAATTATTTTCAATTATTTGCAGAGTTAAGTAAAAAAAAGCTTCATGGTTATTTTGAAATAGATAATTAAAAATATTTGTTTTATGAAAAATTCAGAGAAAAGTATGGAAACTGTATTTCATATTATTGTGCTTATATTTGGTTTTTTTTATGTTTGGTACTAACATTGTAATTTATTTCAAACGAAAATGCTAACACAACGTAAGTACAATGTCATAAAATCATAAAAACACAAGTTAATATTATTATTTATTTAGTCATGCACAAGTATACACCCAGAGTCAATAACATACTTGTACAGTGCAAACTACTTACAAATACAAAAACATAGTTAGAAAAACAAAGAACATGAGTGAAGTGTAGTAGAATGTTACAGAATATGATTACTTATTTATGATAAACATTTTTAAAAATAATGCTAAAATCACGTAAAAAATCTTATTCGAATTAGAAAATTCTGATTTAAATCGAATAAATCTGATTTCTTATTATTTTTTTTACAAATTATGATTTTTATACACTCTGATTGTTACACAGCAGATTGTCACAAGTAAGAGAAGGGCAGTAGGGCCTGTGACCCCCTCCCCCCCCCCACAAACAAACCTGCCGAAGCAAAAACATAAGCATGAAAAACATTAGCTTTAAAGAACGTTTTCAAATAATACACTTTATCTGCAAATGTTTTATTTACTGTTCATATATACCACAGTGTCTCTGAGCATACCAGCAGTGGCATGTGACGTTGCTTAGTTATAGAGCAAATGTGAAGAAGTTAAATTTGTTAGAATTGCTTGACGCGGACGAAAAAAAATGTTTTAAAAAGTTGGCTTTGAGACTAACAAATAGTTGTGATAGTGATTATACATATGTAAATAAGGGACATATATCTTGGTGTATTGTGAAAAATAACATTAATATTGAAATTTTAATCGCAGTATATTATTATAAAATAGGTACAACTAATATTGTATTTTATGACTTCGTGAAATAAGGTAGAAAATTGATTATTCACCAAAGTCGGAGCCATCATTGTGACGGATGATTGGACAGATGTATATTAGAAATACATAACCCCCCCCCCTCCTTAAAATAATTTTCCATACTACGGACCGAAGGTTCAAGCGTATTATAGTAAAATGTAAACTTAACATACAGGCTTTAATTAGTGCATTGAAATAGATAATACAAATAACACTGTGCTGCAATAAAATGAAACACAGTATGTACATACAGCATTGATAATAAAATGTTCATTAAAACTCGTACCCGTTAATTTAATAAAAATCGGTTTACAAGACTTTGCTGTTAAGTACCGTCCAAATATCTCCACTCATTTAAACAAAAATATTGAGTTGGTTTTGACTGCAGCGTCTTATATTCGGTTACACTTTAATCTATTTTTCCTCTCTGAGGTCGACGGTTTTAATAGAAGTTGACGGTTAAACGGGCGACGGATAATCGACGTTCTACTGTATGTGAAATTATGTGCCCTCCTATGTTCTTGTTGCGCCACTGCAGATAATAGGCTACCACTAACATCGCAACTATATGGACTAAATCGCTGTTGGGATGTAAACGAAATTGTGTTGCGAGCTGAAACGTCCAGTTGATGAAGTATTGTCATAATCTGTCGGGAAGAGGAAGGGGAGTCGGCGGAAAATCCGGCGAGCAGCGATGAACTTCCCGTTATCTCTGTCTGCGCCGAGTTTCCTGCCGCAGCCCGCGAACACCGCAGTGGTTTCCTTCAGTCGCCGAGCAACCACTTCCAGGGATACGGGATAAGGTTGCAGCTGCGAGGCGAGAAACCAACTGATTGTCACTTNCCCCCTTCACCCCGTCACGACGTGAAGTTCAAGGTCGCTGTATGCCTGAATGCCAAGTATTATTTATTATAGAGTGGTAGAATGAGCACTTTCGAAAGTCCTGGTCAAGATATACTTGTGTGCATGTTGTGTATTCTTCCGCCACATGTACAGTTACCATAGACAAGGGCCTCGTCACTTTATTAGTACGTCAGTCAAGTAAAAATATCAGAAAATTACACGTTTGACAAATTCGTTGGTTTGTAATTTTATATTCGATTAGAAACATTAAAGCATCGAAATTAATTATTTCAGTATTCACAGATGTTTGCATAACTCTTTTAATTCAATACTAATACATGGGACTACTTTCTCCCAGTCGTTACCAACTTAACTGTGCGCACGCCAGTCGTGTGCTCGTCAAAACATATGCAGGAAGGGGCAGTGATATTTTTCAATGGTTTATTTCAAAAGTGCTCAATTTACCGTGTACAGCCTCTGACAACCTACACTACTGAACCTGTAGACATCGCGTTTGTTGTGGTTTTATTACAATTAATAAAATAATGCTGTATCAGTTATATATAGCGTGTCCATAAATTAAGTATAGATTTGGTCGAGTCCTTGTCACTCTGTCAAATTTTCGCCTTGAAATGTATTTGTCAACAACTTTTGAAGACGAAATATGATCATACATTTTTTTTTCCACTCAACACACTTGATCAAATCATCTTGAATGTGTTTGAAAATATGCCACACTGTCCAAATTTTTTAACTTGGCTGATATAGTCTGAATCTTTATTCAGAATTTATTTTCAAAGTGAGATACTGCTGTTTCCATGCAGCCTACTACAAGAAGAAGAGTTCTTAATATTATTGTGGAAAAATCACTTCAAACTGCATTTATTTTCTGCAAGCTTCTATACAAATTCTTTAAAACATTATTTCGTTTCCAACTATTGTTCGCCATTTTAAAGTTTAGTATTTTCGGAAACGGCCATTTCTATCATGCATAATTCTAATTAGCCAAGCGTGTCAAATATATATATATTTTAATTTTGTAACCCGTCCAAGTTTTGAAATGTTCGACGGAAACTAGAGCCATCCAACTTTTCCAGACAAACAGGGCGGCGGTAATGACGTTTCGGTGATGTCAGTACCATCCCATTCTATTTGACCAACTTTATATGAAGCAGTTTGACGGGAAATGTTGACAGTGTGACAGGGCCTTTAGAATCACGTCCCGACAAATCTCCCATGTGCAGGCAGTAGCGTGGAAGACATCCCAGGGCTATACTGGTATGATGGCGGCAGCATCTTGCAGTCAGGAGGTCCCCCAGGGCAGTACTGTGTCGGCTGAACACACGTCCTTCCATGAATCCTCATACGTAGAAGCCATGGGCGTGAGGTCAGGAGAACGTGCCGACCACGCTACGGCTCTCTGCGCACAATGCATCTGCCAAGGAAACTCAGCAATAAGCGGACGTCAGTTGTACAACGGCCTGGTGCCCCGTCTTGCTAGAGGCAAACGGCGCTCCTGCGGCCATGTTGGACAAACTGTGGCAAAAGAAAGGTGTAAGAATGTCTAAGTAGGCTGCCCCTTTGATGGTCCTCTCGGCGGGGAAAAATTGATCCGTAAACCTTGTCTGCAATTATCCCCGCATATAAAATATTATTTTGTATTTGCATATGGACTTCTTTGGAAATTAGTTGCCAAAGATATTGTTGAAACACTACAAATAAATTAGAGTAAATTTCACGGATCCTTAGTGAAGGGTGTGTAAAACTAATGCTGAATTATAAGGAGCGATCGCTGTGGACTTCAAGTTTATTACAAATGTGGAGCTACATAAACAAAATGACCTTAATATACAACATCTCAGTCGTGGAGCTACAAGAAAATATTTATCAGCCAGGATACAAAGAATTAATTGTAAGTGAGTGAAGATATTTGGGCGGCTCTTAACATCGAAGTCTTGAGAGCCGATGAGGGTGAAGGGAGGTGAGTATGGAGCAGCGCTGGAATGCAGGGGTGGTGGAAACGAGAGGTCCCCGAGAAAACCCGCTGACCAGAGGCGTCGCCCGGCACGATTCCCCCATGCGAAGATCCGCGAGCGACGCCGCTGGGAATCGAACCCTGTTTGGGTAGGTGGGAGGCGAGTAGTTTGACCACTACATACACCACCACGGCCCTTAACCTTGGGAGGGGGGGATATAGGGCATTTTACAACCCTTGATGAAGGAATAGGTCTGAGTGGGGTGGACTCGGCTTTGTTCGTTCCTCAAATCTGAAGCCGCATGCAACACGGAGACCTTCCGTAATTTGCCTTTTCGGAGCTCAGCTTCGCTTTCAGTCATTACGGATCGCGCTTGCTTTTACTAACTGTGTATACAGTACATTCAAGGTCACTTCACACTTTTCCGAAGCCCTGCTGATGTTCTTTCTACCTCCAGGATATTCCTCCGCCTCGTGCAAGCAAAGCTTTAACCTAGTCTAGAAAATCACACCAAACGCACAACGCACCGAATTCGTGAGCAATCGGTGTAATAATAATTTTCATAAGAACTATTTCGTACTAGGCATTACCAACACACCTATTTTCTCACTGTTTTTATCCACAACAATTATAAATGAAATGTTAGCATTTATAGATAAAACATAAATAGAATTTCAATTTAAACAAAAGTGAGGTATTTTTATGTGACACGTGGCTTATTTAGGAAACAACCAAACACGTCTTACATGGGATGACTTTAGAAGGTTTGATTCAAAAAGTGTGAAGACACCGCGAATAGACTATGTAAGATCTATTTGAACAGCGAGCTGCCTTGCTCGGAGTAGACACGCAGTTCCGTGCGTTCTTTAGTACTGACAAGGGAATGTTAGAAACTTTTCTGGAGAAATGCGGAGAGTAGAGCAGGAGTGAAGCAGCGAGGAAGTGCGAGGAGAGAGACGGACGTCGCATGCGGTGACGTCGGCGGAGGAAGGAAGTTGCGGCGCCGGGCCTCGCCTTAAGGACGGACGTACGTGGACGCGGAGAGTGTCCGGACAGACTCGGAGCCGACAGCATGCACCTCCCGGCTCTGGCGCTCGTCTGCCTCGCCACAGCCGCCGTCGCCGTCGACGAGAACCAGGTCAGTGTAACGCGCGTCGCTCATCGCTAGAGTCGATGCGAATCTCGTCGATTGTTTGCCTGCCAAGTAGAGGTGGCCGCCGAGCGGTGTCCACCGCCCCAGCAGAAAACGTTTTATTAAAAAACCGTCCCACGTGTCTGAGTGAGGTCTACTTACGGATAGCATTTAAGAAACGTTACGCGTCTGTATACGTTTTTCACTTCCTCCATTTCTCTCCCAAGCATGTTTTTGTGATAGTGAAAATGGCTCAAACGGCCGTTTTCACGGTCATTTTTAGGTATTAACATTCCGGTACAAAACATTAAAAAACGTGCATCAAACCTTTGTTTTTATTATTACGTCACCTTCTGCTCACTTTACCGTGAGTGGCCGGCAGTAGAGTGTTCCTATCATGATTGGTAGAAATGTGCAAAATATCGCGTTACTATTTTGCAACACTGTCCTACACCAACTTGAGGTGAATTTGCGATTTCACTGGAGTCATTTGCCTTTTCGATTGATTTCTGAACTCCATAGCCTTTACTATTGGTGGAAAATGGCCTCGGTACGATCAAACAAGTTGTCAGCCGATGGTAGAAGTGGAATGAGTATGCAACATCGTGGGTTCAGTTGCGAGATGTGGGCGGCTCTTAACAACGAGGTCTCGATAGCCGACGAGGGTGAAACGAGGTGAGAATAGCACAGTGCCAGAATGCAAAGGCAGGGGAAACGGGAGATCCCCGGGAAAACCCGCTGGCCAGCGGCATCGTCCGGCACGATTTTCTCACATGCGAAAATCCGAGAGTTACCCGAACTGGGATTGAACCCGGTTCGCCTTGATGGGAAGCGAACAGGCTAACCGCTCAGCCACCGCGGCCCCTCCAACGTCTTGTAGTTTAGTATGCGGCCACAACACAGAGATAATTATTCAGAGAGGGACACTCGATTTTCGGGAAAATATATTCTCACTTGCTGTATTTCAAAGCACTTACGCTCGCATTCACTTCCCTGATTGGATGAGTTACTTGTTGCGCGTCTTAGATGTCTGCCCACGAATCACAGACGTTAAGTTACGGAGTAACTAGAACCTGATTGGCCGGTCAAGTAAGGAAATGTCTTCTCACTGAGGCGTGCAGGCAACAAGCAAAGAAAAACTGCAGTTGTCTCAGTAAAGTTTGGAAATCTATCCTGCTATGAATAATTTGCGCGAAAATCAGGCGTCCCTAATAATTGGGCCACATTGAACAACCAGTTGTGGCCAGAGCACGTGAAGCACTGCGAAGTTTAGGCTGCTGACAAATGAATGTGCGAAATACACGCACCTCTGCACATCGTCTCCACTTCTCCCATTTACATATTTTCTTTTAACCTCGGGGCCGCGGTGGTGTAGTGGCCAGATAACTCGTCCCCCACCTAGGCGGACCGGGCTGTATTCCCACTTCCCGGATTTTCGCATGTGGGACTCGTGTTGGACGATGCCGCTGGCCGGTGGGTTTTCTCGGGGATCTCCTCCCTCCCTACCCTTGCATTCCAGCGCTGCTCTCGAGACCTCGACGTTAGGGAAAAAGTTAAGTCGGAGGTGGTGTGATTCAGTGTCGCCAGAGCGCACTGCCAACCGATTTGTAAATACTTCCGTACCATTCGCTAGATGGCATCACACTACCGAGAGCCAGAGAGACGGAAATTTCGCCAACGAGAAACCTTCTGTCGGATGCAGGAGCCAATCAAACACAATGCCCGTTACCGGGCCCTCGCGCAGCCAATAGTATAGAAGGTATGCCCACATCACAGCAACGGCCTCGTCATTTTCTCTGTATACTTATATATTCTGTGGTGTGGCGGGACCGCGGTGGCTGAACTGTTAGTCTCCTCGCCTACCATCGTGGTGAACCGGGTTCAATCCCCAGCCGGATCACTCCGGATTTTCGCAAGTGGGAATCGTGACAGATAATGCCGCTGGTCAGCGGGTTTTCTCGGGAATCTCCCGTTTCCCCCGTCCTTGCATTTCGGCGCTGCTCAATACTCACCACGCTTTATCCACATCGGCTCTCAAGACATCGATGTTGAGAGTCTCCCAAATCTCTTCACTCACTCTATGGTGTGGCGCAGCTACAGTGCGTCTCACTCTAAGATTGCAGTACAGTTGTGAATGGCGCGCACTGTTGCCAGATTACTCCAGCTTTGCGACGTAACTGGCAGGCTGAGTAACAAATGGTGGCGAAGTAAACGGCCTGATTAATAGAATTTCATACGTTTACGTCCCTGATAAATCGCAAGAGAATCCGATCCTGTGACGCAGATCTAAGCGGCTCCGTTGAAAAACTGAAACATGTGAGAAACCCTATCATTGCAAAAAGATAACTTATCAGGCAACAGTGCACGCAGGAACAAGGAAAGCGTTAAATACAGAAATCGTGAATTGGAAAGAGAGAGTGGGTGTCCATTACACGGCACACTGCAATCTTAGAGTGAGACGCTCTATAGCAGAAAACACGACTTAACATGCGCCTTTTGATCGTTAGTGCTGTAACCCGCAACGCTACACTGCTGTACAGCTATAGGCGCAACAAGGCGAGGTATCTTCCGTGAATCTCTTGCAGATGTACAGTTGTCCGTATCGGGAATGACATTTGCCTCTCGCAATATCCTGCTAAACTTGCTGTAAATGGAAACAAAAACATTTCTGACATCAAGACATGTAATACACCATTTCATGTGAAACATGATGTAGCCAGATGAATAAAAACTTTGACGAGGACATTCCGTCGCGCATGTACAGCTCAATAGGATCTTTCTTACAATAGTACAGAATCAATAAATTTTCTTGGTACGGAATCATAACGCAGAATGATATGGCATCTATCAATATTATGTGTATTTCGTAATTTTCAATTTTAAATCTCAAACGAAACTATTTTGTTTATATAGGAAAGTTTTTGTTGTCTTGCATGTTCGTGTGAGATCTTGATAAATAGTAGCAAAAATGTGAAAGCATATCTGTACGAAATTAGCCTGCAAGTAGAAAAGAAACTTCCAAAAGAATGTTACCTGTGCTACATTCAAGCATAGTTCCCAAAGTATTAAAAATATTTCTCGTTTGAGTAGAAGTCAAGTAACCGAAAAATAATGTAGAAAAATTTGCTCATTCCGTACGTCCATTACGAGGTCGGCAGTTAAGTAGTTCGAAAGCGAGTAAAATTGTTAGGTCCTAATCGTATTTGCCATTTATGATTTCTGTGCATAAAACCGCAACCTAAAACTGAAAATGACTTTGTTTGGATGTTCCAGTGGTACGCTGTGGAAAGTCGCAACTAATAAGTAATCTTGCAACACCCATTTGATCATTTGGCTTGCTTTCTCTCGCAGGTTAGGTACGACTATGAAGTAGAACAGTATGTGGACAACATGGACAAGAGAGACATCCTTGTCGTGGCTGATGACGTATACGACGACAAACCGGCTAAAGTCCGCTTCGAAGAAGGTGAGTTTCACACAAATATTATTGTTTACTGTGTAATTTCTCCTTTCCATTGAACGTTTTTCCCTCAAGACAGACAGCTGGAAGCATTACGACGTTAAATGTTTCCATACTTAGGGCAGGTTTACAAATGAAGAAAGTAGAATTCCTCAAAAGTTTTGAAGTGCACTTAATATTGGTACATGGACGCCTGAGGAGAGTATCTGAGTTCGTGAGGGATGGAGGTCTTAATAAAACATAAAAAAACTAAATTTTTTTTCAATTTATCCACACAGCTATTATTTACATTATTTAATTATGTCTCCACTATTATAATTTTTATTTCACGGTGAGCGAAATATTTAATGTATATTTAAATGCTAATTAACGTCCTTCTTTATGTCTCAGTTTGGATATTATCAATTAACTCATACTCGTCATTAACACACGTTCAGTCTATCTGTTGCCATCATTTGTAATGTCTTTAATTCACGCATCGAGCCTAATAGTACAGTCTGCAGTCGTACTCTTCACTACTTGATACTCGCAGTCGTAAATTTTTCCTCCCGCTGGTCACTTCTCTCGCCGCGCGCTTCTCTTCTCGCTAGTCGTCTATCGCTGAAACTCATCCATTCAACAACCGCCGGCTCGGAGGCCGGACGTGCTTGTTGGCCTTGACCTGGGATGTTCGCCGCAACCATAGTATAGCTGAGAGACACGAGGTCAGTAATCCGAAGCATTCTTCAGATGTCTCAAAGACAGCCGATACCCAAGGTCGGGAGCAATACGCACCCTGCAAGGCATTGCAGTCACGCTTTGTAAGCCCCGCGTCGCCGGTTGCAGCTGATAGCATGCACGTCCAAATAGCCTAAAAACTGCTTTTTCAATGTGCTGTACCTCAAAATATAGGCGTCAGATCTATACAAAACTACTCAAGTGCCTTGCACTGAACCTTCCCACACACTTTCCTGTAATCAAATAATAGGGTCACCACTGAAAATACTATAACGAACACGCAGTGCAATAGCGGCGATGGCGCACTTCATGCGCGTGGCAGTGTCGCCCTTATCACTCCTGCGCTTCTTGGCCTCGAATGCGGAGAAATGTTCCAGGTAGGCGGGAGCCTTAATAGGCAGTGTAACCACTCCGAACGACCACACACGCATCAGTAATGGCATGCAATCTGTCGTACAACTGCTGAATGTCTCTGGGGTATGGCATCCCACCCTCGCTGTACTTCTTAGCGTAGCTGGGGGATAGTCGTTGCCGGAGCTGGGCTGGATGTCAGGCGCCGTCCCATAACGCCCCACACATGCTCGACAAGGCTGAGGTCTGGAGATCTAGCAGGCCAGGATAGCATGCGTACACCAGAGCACGACGTGTTGCCCTAGCGACACGGGGACGCGTGTTATCATGCTGGAATATGTAGTGTGTATTAAGATATGGCCTGCGGAAAGTATTGAAAACGTCACGGATGTACGAAGCACTTGTCACTTGTCGTGTTTTCCTGAATGAATACCAGAGGCGATCGGGATGTGCAGCTTACGGACCCCAATGCCATAATCCCACATGTTTGTCTGTTACGACGAGTGGAAGTACACGATACATTGTTTCGCTCACTCGCACGTCTGCGAACGCGAACACGACCATCACTTTGTCCAAGGCAGGGATGAGTCTCATCACGGCTCTACATTACCTAACACTCTCTCATCGAAGACGTTCACGATAATAAGCAGGTATCAGGGGTAAACATGTCAGAGGAACGCGAGAACACCAACCTATCTCCACAACAGATTGATTATTGTTCGTGCTGGCACATGGAGGGCTACAGTAGCTCTGATGTCTGGCGGGGTTGCAGTTCTGTCATTCAGGACTGACCGGGCGATACATCTGTTCAGACGGCCATCAGTGCAGCGAGGTGGCACCGGTGGGGGTAGGCGGCTGTTGGAACCTTCTGTCACCAATCTTCTCCACGGTTGATGGACCACTGACATGTAACGCTCCAAGAGAGGGGCAATTCTGGAGGATGTCCAGCCACCCTCTCGGAGTACCACTATACGGCCGCACTCAAAGCCTCAATTGTTGCTTGTCGTCGTATTTCAGGCATTGCACACACGCTCTGTCACACAACCGCCATGCAGTCGCATAGCCAACTGAACTGGTCGTGTTGTCAGACCACCTGGGATGAGACACTTGGTCTAATAACTAAAGACAGGAGCACGCGAGTGGTGCACTTACAATTATGATCAGAGCGCTCTCTAAACACTGTTATTATTTTACGTTTTAAACTTGTGACTAGGGCTATTACGAGGGAAGAACAGAAGTTAATTACGAAGACAGAATACATATTTAATACAGTTATTAGGAGTTACAGTAAATATAATGCATTGGCGAGAGAGTTCCTAATCAATTACAGTATATGACTAACCTGAGTGGTACCGTCCCCTTAGTCTGAGTGTTGAGTCGAAAGCCATATTATTGAAGGCTTCATCTCGTCATGGGTCCTCAGACAGACAGCGTACAAAGTATTATATAGCTTCTGGTGGCGTAATTGTCCCAAAGACCTTGCCGCCGGGAGGGGAAACCCACTTGTGCTTCTGTGCTTTGTTTAATAAACTATTATTGTTGTAATGTGTTTTGGATTCTTCGCCTTGACTGGGTACCGTCGCGACGCTGCAGTTCGCTAGGCTTGTCCGCCTTTACCGAATCATAAAAACACAAACAGGTTGGGTAATAAAACCCGTTTAGATTGGGCAATGTTTACCAGATGTTCTTCAATACATTTTCACTGGTGTATGAGAAAACGACGTTACACCTAGTTAACAACAGAATGTCACAGGTCATATGTGTGTTCGGAGTTTTCTAAAGGTTTAATAGAGACTGAGGTATTTTATTTGTCAAGCAGAATTCTGGAGGAAGCATCCAAGCAGCGACTGTTTTTTCTAACGTTGAGATTGGACCGCAGTTATTTTGACGAACCCTGTTAAATTGTGAGCCAATAACTAGGGCCACCTGTTTTTCGCGAAACGATTCACGCAAAGGCTAGACTCCAATCACCTATGGCATTCGTGCAGTTTTACATTGGTTATTGACCACGTGTCTTTGACGACAGACAGATCCTTAACTGACTGGGCTAATCAGAATTAGGTAACTCTAACACTGAGTGTCCGTGATTCGCGGGCAGGAATCTACACGCGTGAAAGTTAAAATCATCCAACCACGAAAGAAAATCTGACTACTTGAAATAATTTCGCAAAAAAAAGGGGGCACTACCAATAACGAACAGAAAGTACTGTGCGACCGTGTTACATGTACATTACATGTACATTTCGTACATGAACATTCATTTACAAAAGCTTTGCAGTGTGGTAGTAGCCAATAACGAACAGAAAGCACTGTGCGACCGAGTTAGGAGCATTCAGGTACAAAGGCTTTGCAGGTGGTAGTGGCCAATAGGCGAACGATGCTGGCTCGGGTACATATAGGACTGCGGAGTCAAGCCTGATTGCAAATAACTATGTGAAATTCTCGGATCTCTAGTTATAAACAAGGAATCGAAAATTTCGCGACGTCATTTTAGGTCAAGCTAGACTTCAAACACTCGTAGGTGTATGATTATGCTTGCGATTGGATAATATTTATTAGATACGCCCAAGTGAACTCTGAGCCAACAGACATGTGCGAAAATAATCACGGAATCTCGTGCCACCTGGTTTGAGGTAAAACCGGCTGCAATCGCGCAGCAGCCAGTGGACAGAAAGCGGAGGCTCGAAATACATAGAGCCATAGAGTCTTTCGTACAGGTAGTTTAAAATGCAAGATTGTCGTGTCGCTTCTTATTCGTGAGAGTGTTTTAGAAACTACGGGGGCACAGATATTGAGTGTGGTGTAGGGGAGGAGTTTTGATTGCTCTTAACATCTGAGTCTTGAGAGCCGATGAGGGCGAAGCGAGGTGTGCATAGGGCAGCGCCGGAATGCTAGGGTGAGGGAAACGGGAGATCCCCGAGAAAACCCGTCGACCAACGGCATCGCCCGGCACGATTCCCACGTATGAAAATCCGGGGGCGACCCCGCCGGGAATCGAACCCTGTTCGCCTTGGTGGGAGGCGAGCGCTCTAGCCACCACACCACCATGGCCCCCTACATGTACGTGAATTTCGCTAATTCTTTGTGTGGCAGGTTGGACTTCAGGAACATATACTCTTGTGTTTCTTTTAAGGCTGGGTCTAAATTGTTCGGACACTCACTGGATAACACTTTAGCCAATTAAAGAACAAGGAGAAATGTCGTGACCTTATCGCGACAAATAGAAAAGACGTTTCTCATCATTGCAGCAACCAATGAACAAGTAGTATTGCCGGAGCTTGTATAGGACTGAGAAGTCTAGGCTTTCTGAAAGAATTCGCGAAATTTATGGGAACAGAAAGCTAGTTTAGTATATTGACATGCAAATATGCTTTGTGTTGCCACGAGTTAAAGATAAAAGCATAATGTTTTTATCTGCTGTTGCTAATATATATAAGCGCATACATTTACATTGTGTGTATGGGACCACCTGTTTTTCGCGAAAAGATTCCAGGACTAGTGTTACTGTATAACATATTAGTTCAGAAACAATTTTGTTGCTGGAGGATGTCAACCTTTGCGCGTCTTACCTCTCTGCCAGCCAATCACGGACGTTCAGTATCGGGGTAACTTAACTCTGATTGGCCCAGTCGAGTATAAAATGCCTTGCCGCATATACACGTGGCCAATGGCCAAAGGAAGTTGGCAATTGTGCACTACCGAGTTGAAATATAGCCTGTGCATGAATATTTTCGCGAAAAACAGTTTAGCCTATGTATTATTACAAATATTTCATGAAACATCAGTAGGAGGAGAATGTACGTTTTAGGCCACTGGGGAGAAAGACTGATAATAAGGGCCATATGAGTTATATGTAAAAAGAGTTTGAGGAGGTAAACTTCAAAGTGTGCAGCATCTTTTATTTTTTGAAACTGGTTAAGATTTCAATATCGTACCTTCACACATGTAGTTATCCTTTATATATTGGCTGTGTGTCTGTATGGGAAGATAGTCTGGTATGTGAGTAGACCAACCACAATTAAGTTACTAATTGGGCGTTCACTAGTTGTCATATCGGTCTCATTCTATGCAGTCGTGTCTGTTTTTATTTTTAAAATAACTATGGAATATTTCAATGTTTATATATTTTTTTTCATGACAAAACTGAAAGTCGATATTTTGTTGCCAGTTTGTAAATGTTGTTTTTGTAACACAAATGTGGCTGTTGAAAAGTGAAGAATTCAGTAAAAACCACTGTTAAGCAGCCCTGTGTTTACAATATTTATTCGTATGTAAAACAGTGAGGCAAACTACAGCAACAATGCTATGGGTTTTTTTGTGAGTATATGGCTGTGTTGAAAACCTACATGTCCCCACTTCAAATCCTGAACAAACTGGACATACTTTAAGCTTGATTATTCTAATTTCCACAGCCATCGTGATGCCTCCTTAAGACCACACGTGACCTTGAGGGTTTAAACTACCCAGTTGCGAAAGTGGATGTGAGCTTAAGTGTTAGGAAATACACATACATATAGGGTTATGTTTTGGCGAACATCGGGTGTCGTTAGTGTTTGAGGTGAGGGATATAGCGATTCATAATGTTTGTTTGTGTTATTGTTTTGTGTTTTAAAGTATTCTTCAATGTTTTGGAGTGCAATATAAAATGTTTTGTATTTTTGTGGGAAAGTGATGTTTGTTTACGTTTTTTGTATGTTTGCCGTCTTTTTTCAAAGATTTATTTTGACAGACGTTAAGGTTCTAAAGACGTTGCGGTAAAAGTAAATAACGCTTGTTTACAAACACGAAAATGAAAAATGAACACAATGTATTGGAAAACTGATAATTTTATATAAAAAGTTGTTTGTATATGTTTATTTCTGTTTTGAAGTGTATTTGAGAGAGAGAGAGAGAGAGCCAGAGATTAGTACACGCGTGGTGTCAGAGACGCGCACCATGTAAATAAACCACTGGTGACGTAGGCAGCTATCAGGTGATGTTGACAGCTGAACGTCACTGACGTATTCGCGTTATCCGCATCTCAAACAGCTCCAGAGCGGATGCTGGTTGTGATTGGATACGTGAATACTGCGCCACAATCTAGGAAGTCGGTTGCTAGCCCACCTAGTTTCCTTCTCCTCGGACTAGGCTTCAACGAGGCCAGTTGATCTTAAATAGGCTGCTGTAATAACATTTTTATTTTGAGATTCAGAGTATATTGTAAGTCAAATAGTATTGTGAAATATGTTCTAAAGCATAATGGAGCAGAGGGCAGGTGCAGAAGAGGCTCGATTATTATTGGATTGCTGAAATATGAGGAGATTAAGCCTAGTACATTTGCATCTTTGCCTAATAATGGCCGTGGGGCAGATACCAGGCAAAGTACAAGTACCTTACCCAGAGCATTTGTAAAGACTTTTAAGCATCTCATCTCAAAGGGACACAATTTTATTTTGTTTTGGACTGTCACTCAACATAAAATCTTATTTAAGTTTAGCAACAGATATTGGAAGATTTTTGTCTGCCCAAAGTGTACCCTGAGATGTATAGGAATCTCATCCTCCCTGGCTGGCGCTCAGAAGCAAGGGAAATTAAAAATAATTTATGTTGATATTGTGGAGTGAACAGTGCTATTGCATGTTAAATGGGAATTAAAGAGTGTTTAATGTATTTGGCCAATTTTAGGAATTTAATGATTGCAAGTGTGTTTTAAATGTTGAACAGAGCAGTTTGCAGAAACTTTCATTTTATTAAAATTAATTAATTAATGAGATATTTGTAAGTGCTTTACTCGCAATGGTAGAGACACGCCTTAGTTACTGCTCGGACAAGTTTCATTTCTCATTTAACCAGTTAAATTTATCCACAAGTGACAGTGAGTTATTTTGTTTGCGGAGATTGATTGGAGAGCGAGGATACAGATTTATTGATTTGCGGAGAGGGTATCTTAAGGCACTTTACACTTGCTGCAATACAGTCTATGTTGTGTGGTTTATGCAGAAACCCCTCACATGAATCGCACACTATCAGAACGTACTGTACAATTACGTATTGAATTATGAAAGCGTATCCCGAGTGTGTGAAATGTCAAGTGTGCCTCGAAGTGTATGTGTATGTCAAAGTGATCTCTCACCTCCTCTCACACACGACACAAACATAACAGTAAACACCACGAGTTCTCTTCAGTGACGTCCGTTCGTGTGGCATTTTTCACAATTGAAACCAAACAAACACATATCTGTTGTGGGTGTTTTGTTAACTACGGTGGCAGGGGAGATTTTGACGAGCGGGGACCGTTGTGTTGGCTTGTCCGCAGTGATGTGCAGTAAAGTGATGAACGAGGTGGAGAAAGTGATGTCAGAGAGCCTATGCAGTAATCTCATCGACGTTTACGTCAACACGTCTGAGGATAGCCGCTACTCCGTGAGTTTCTCACATTATCACTTACAACACTATGTCCATGTGTAACTCGTAGCTCACTAAATACGAACTCACTCTACGTACGGCGAGTTTGGTTGTGTCCTAACTATCACATGCCTCACAATCGTTCGATAGCTCTCTTAACATACAAGTACATTAATTTTGGTTGTATTGAAACTTTATTTACTTTGTTTGTAAGTTATAATCAGAGACCTGGAAAATTTGCTAATTAATTTTGAGACATGCTATAATTAAAAACACGTGTGTTGATATAACTTTAGCTATTGGTGCACACGGTGTTTGACACCTCCTGGAGAACACTGGCCCAATCGCCGCCTTCCACTGTGATGGCAGACAACCAGTGTGCGGTTGATACCAGCATATTTGTACATAAGACTGTAGAGTCTAGCCTGCAGGTTATTGAACTCGCGAATTTTTCCGGTCTCTAGTTATAATATTTCTTGTATAAATAATATGAATAAAAATAGAGGCAAATGTGTGTTGGTAATGGAAATAGTTTTCATGCAAAATATTCCTGAAGTGAGTGCAAACAAATGTGATGCGCTGCCCATTTGGTGTAATTTTCGAGGACTTAGTTAAGCTTCGTTTTCACGAGGTGGAAGAATAGACTGGAAATATAACTTCAGCAGAACTCCAGAAAAGTTGTAGGTAACCATATAAATAGTCTTTTTTTTATATGGCCAGCCATAGGTTGAATCACGCATGTCTGACCTTCCACCCCTACAAATGTACCCTTTCTGGTAAATGCAGGGGTGTAAGTTATCCTTTACTTTTACTGATATTCCTTATATTTTTATTTTGGGCTATGGCTTCCTGTTGTGGGACCATATTATTATTGTTTTAATTCATTACATGCATCTCACCATGTAAGTGGCTTGTCATTTCTATCTATCTCTACCCTTCAGTGGTTGTCCTTGGCCCCCGGAGTATGGAAGTGGCGTGGTCGACCTGCCCTCCACCACCGTTCCCCATACATCAAGGGGATTCTGATTCCATATACCATGCCTTCTCTAGTGGCACTAACTTCTACTGATGTATACGTGCACACGAGTAGATTGTGCACTGAGAGTAGAAGCGTTAAGTGATAGCTTTGTGTGCTCTGTGCTGGTTGCAGTACAAGCCGACGAGAGTGAAGGTGAAGCGATGTGGCGGGATGTGCGCTTCCCTGCAGGCATGCATGCCCACAGACAAGAAGTTCGTCAAGAGAGCGGTGAGTAGCAACATGTATTCGACAACCTTGTGTCGCGGTTTTGTGACCCAGACTGCTCCTCCTGTGCCTGATCCATATAGGTATAACAGGAGACATCTTTCTGAGCAAGTTTATTATTAAGGGAGTGCAGATCAGGACTTCCCATTACATTCAGGCTTGCACATGTTGCCACAACAGACTGCATATAGAGAAAATATGCTATGTTTTCACACCAGACATGTTAGATGTGTGCATTCCCCACAGACTTGGACATAGTCCATAACCATGATAGATTTGAGCTCGGTCAGTGCTCTAATTGACAGTAGTTGAATACTGCCAATAGAAAGAGTGACGCCCTTTCCAATCGCAGTGGGTGGATGTTCTCCCCCCCGAGGGTGGTTCTACCTTACCTGTCAACAGCAGAGTACGGAGCTGAATCCGCACGTGCCACCTTGATGGGGCCGAGGACTATCCACCTCTACAAACCCGCTTTAGAACGAGTCCTCTTACTAGGCGGACCAGACCGTCGATCCATCGTTAATGAGCACCAACCCTTCGAAGCAGACACCGAAGGGGGCCGGCACGCTTGCTTTCCACGGCAGCGGCTACCGACCCTTCTCGTACGTGCAGTGCCCACCCTTCAGGCAAGTACCCACCTCCAGATCTCCTTCCAAGCAGAAGGTTCAACCACTACCACCCAGAGTCCGACCCGCGATCAGCACGGCCTAAGACGTGGCTTTCACGCTGATCCCAGAACAGCCCAACTCCTCCAGGGCGCCAGACAAGCCCTTCTTAGGAGCTCCGCCACTCCGAGATCGCCCCGAGTTGCCAGGTCGAGACTCAGCTTTGGGAGTGCAATTCGGTTCGCGGGTCTTCGCCGCAAGGCGAAGAATATATACAGCCTCTGGAAGACTGCACATAACCTCGCCGTAACTGGTTGTCTGTGCACAGACAGGCCGTTACCGCCTTCAATCGTCCGCACTCCGTTAGCCATGGGGCGGCCCCCATGTTACCAGCCCATACCACGAGGAGGTGGAGATGGACTTGAGCAGTGCNTGGGGCGGCCCCCATGTTACCAGCCCATACCACGAGGAGGTGGAGATGGACTTGAGCAGTGCTAGGCTATATATTGGCATCACTGCCCCATTAATGGAGATGAGTTGGCAGCTTTCATAGTGGTAGGGAAACACCCAAAAGGATCACTACTTCCTATGAGCGGCTCCCACCGGAGCTCGACGGGCGAGCTCTTACACTTGCGCCGGTTTACCACCACTAGAGCCTGTAACCAGGGTTAGGTTCAACCGGAGCAGTCATTCCATAGCCGTTACGACTACCCCACCAGGTACTCAGTTTCTAGGCNCCTACTAGGCGGACGGGCGAGTATCGTCCGGTGTACCAGGCACCCAGTCACCTCACCTTACACCCTTTATGGGTTGGTTGCCAGACCACAGCCTGTACCCAACCCGGCCCCAAAGGGCCGGTGCAACAGTTGTTATGACGGGTTCACAGCCTGCATGCCCACAGACAAGAAGTTCGTCAAGAGAGCGGTGAGTAGCAACAGTTGTTATCGTCCGCCACGATTCCCACATGCGAAAATCCGGGAATCGAGCCCGGTTCGCCTAGGTGGGAGGCGAGGCGTCTGAACACTACACCACCGCGCCCCCCGAACAAATGGAGCGGAAAACTAGAACAGCCAATCAGAAACCGTACTCGTTTTCCGCACGAGTAATGGCGAAAAGTTGAGCTGGCGCCGAAATATCTGCTCTAGGTAAGAGTACACTTCGCTGATATTTCCCAGAAGATAGTTGGTTCACTATTTTATACCAATAATTTGTTAGATAATCAACGTGTGTTGATGTAATGGTATGGAATAGTTGAATGTGTGTGAAAATAAAGGTTAATTTTATTCAACACTGGAGTCAAAAAAATGTATTTTGGAAATGGACCGACAGGTAGCGATAACATGGAAAGTATTTTTGAAAGTATGAAATAATATTACTCCCTCTTGATAATAATTCAGAAAATAATCTCACCACAATAAATTAATAAGAGAGTAGAAACGCGACAAAGTCTTGTTTGTTATCTATTACTAGGGCAATGTATTTTTCGCGAAAATGTTTATGCTAATGCTATTCTTCAATATCCGACGTCCACAAGCGCGACTTCCGTACGTTATTGGCCACGCGTCTACGTGGGCCAATCAGAATAAAGTACATCGATACTGAACAACCATGATTCGCGGGCAAGACACTTGAGGCACGTGGCATCTAAACTCATCCAACCACGAAAGTGCATTTGAACTAAAGTGTTTTGGAGTACAATTGGTCTTGAAACATTTTCGCGAAAAACACGTGCCCCTGTCCGTTAATGATTTTTTAAATTTGGTTTTAGAGATAACGCACGACACAGTGCTGTCGGAAATAGCTTGAAACCAAACAGCAAAATGATGAAGCAAAATCAGCTTATAAAAGAACAACCATAGCTTCAGTACGCTCTGTACGCTGGACATGGTCGGCGTAAATGAGAATCAAGCTTCAAGAAGATTACTGGCGTAACGTCTGGATCGGCCGGTTTAGCTCGATATTGCAGTAGAACGCTGCTGCACGTGAGAGCCCGAGACCCGGGCATTCGCGAACTCATTTGAAGACAAGTTAAACTTCAACAACATGCACATTTGAGTTCCTATTTATATTGGACCGCGGTTCGTTAAGCACGCCCAATACCGCTTTCGAGCAATAACGAACTTGCAAGGGAAACGAGAACCGAATATCGTGATAACTGCCCTGGAGTTAAATTGGACCAACAACCAATGAATAGAGATAATAAAGGATAGCGGAAATGTTTCGAGCCAACATATCTTCGATAACACTCTAGCTAATTTATTCTTTTATAATTGGATGAACAATCTTTTGACTCGACTAATTGGTTTGCATACCAATCACGGACGTTCTGCCTTATAGTATC
This sequence comes from Clitarchus hookeri, assembly GCA_002778355.1. Lineage (NCBI taxonomy): Eukaryota > Metazoa > Arthropoda > Insecta > Phasmatodea > Phasmatidae > Clitarchus > Clitarchus hookeri. Next base: position 29,460 of record NQII01006319.1, read on the forward strand.
AGAATTCTCATTGGCCCAGTGAAATCGGGTAGTAGCTTCATACATGCATGACAGCCAATAAGGAAAGAAAACTGCCGGACAAGTGTAGAGTACGTTGAATCGTAGCAAAAATTCAACTTTTCTCGAGATAAGCCATCATTAGAGACCGGAAAAATTTCGCGAGTTCAATGACCTGCAGGCTATACTCTACAGTCTTATGTAAAAATATGCGGATATTAAATGCACATTGGTTGTCTGTCGTCACAGTGGAAGGCGGCGATTGGGCCAGCGTTCTCCAAGAGGTGTCAAACACCGTGTGCACCAATAGCTAAAGTTGTATCAACACACGTGTTTTGAATCATAGCGTGTCTCAAAATGAATTAGCGAATTTTTCATCTGTGTAGCCATCATCGCTTCCAATGAACAACTAACTGAGGCTCGAGAACACAAAGTATTGCACAGTCTAGCTTGCTGCCTTATGAATCCGCGGCATTTCCGGGTCTCAGGTGAGAGATCACGCGTCATCCGCGACGGTCAGTATCACAGGATCGCGGTGGTGAAGTGGCTAGAGTACTCGTCTCCCATCAAGATGAACCGGGCTCAATTCCCGGCGGGGTCGCACCCGGAATTTCGCGTGGGGGAATCGCGTCGGTTGATGCCGCTGCTCGGAGGGTTTTCTTGCGAATTTCCCGTTTCCCCCGCTATTCATTCCGACACTGCTCCATTCCCACCTCACTTCACCCTCATCGGCTCTCAAGACCTAGATGTTAAGAGCCGCCCAAATCTCTCCACTACACTTTTTAACACCGTTCCGAAACATGTTAACGATATTCGAATCATTGCTATATATCGCTACCAGTGAGTATTGGAAATCGATGACAAGGTATAGAAATGATCGATTATATCGATATCGCATATCATTAATATTGCGCATCGACAATATCACACATCACCAGTATCGTGATATGTGATACATTTCTTTACACTGTTGGACCCTACCGCAGTTGCGATACTTCAGAAGTATTTTTTCGTGACAGATATGTTACAATATCGCACATCCGTATCGCGGATATCCGCCGGATTGTCGACTCGAGACGTCCAGCGCCACACGGTCTGCAGAACGCGACATCTTCCTCTAAGCGTACCAATACATTGGACACTTTGACTAAAGGCTGTTAACGGTTAATTGAGAACTTTAGAAATCAACATTTTAAAAAAATCACTGTCCCTACCTGCATGTATTTTAACTGGCATACTGACTGAAATGCGGCCAGTAAGTTGGTAACGACGGAGGGAGAGTTTTTCCACGTTTTCACGTTGAGTTAAAAGTTTTACGCGATCGTTTGTCAATACTGAAATTATGTATTTTGCTTTCTGTTTTTTTTAAATACATATAAGTGTTAGAATTAGCACATTTTAATATTTACTTTTGTAATAATTTTACAGTTTCTTCTGACAGACGCATGAAAGAAGTGATCTTACCCATGGCAATGTTAATTTTACGTATGGCGAAATAATACACAATGTGGACACACGTTTCAAAAGCGCCCAGTTGACCGTGAAGAGACTGTGAAGTGGTCAGCGATGCGACAGTGCTCTCTGACGTCACACGCCGTAGTTGAGCACCGTGGCCGAGGCAGTCCACGAGCGTAATGCGAGGTTGTTGGTCCGCAGGTGGAGCGGAAGATGTTGTCAAACCATAAGTGGGACTGCGCCTACGCCATCGTCGAGGAACACACTGGCTGCATGTGCGGCTGCGTCATTAAGGCGCACCACTGCAAAGGGAAGCAGGTGAGCGTCGACTCGCTGTAACTACAGCTACTAGCTGATTTCGCTAATTATTTCTGTGGCAGGCTAGACTATTCGCAGTATCTTCACTCGTTTTGAGGCAAACCTTCGAAAAAATAGCCCCATGTATGACGTGTTTGGTTTTTTCTAAGTATGTCCTGTATCACAACCCTTTTATACATAGTATAGAAATTAAATTTGGTTAAATTTAATTTTTACTTGTAATGTACGAGGATTATTCGGAAAGTAAGGTCATATTTTTTATAAAACATAAACCATCACAGATTTTTTCAAAAAAGAGTTTTTTATTTAATTCCTTACATGTTTCTCTATTTTTCTCCATAGTTTCCATATTTGTTTAAACATTTGTCATAACGTTCTACAAGCGTTTGTATGCCTAAGTCACAGACGTCTGCCGCCTGTGAGGATAACCAGTCCGTAACTGCTTCTTTCACCTGTCATCTGTGGCGAAGCGCTTGCCTACCTACAGGCGTTTGCATGGTGCGTGATTCTAACCAGTTGCCTTCTCGTGGCCACCACCGTGCAATACCGAAAGGTCACTAAATATTTTGCTGACACTGTATTTATATGGTGTCAGTAAGATTGGTGGTCTAATTTCGGTTATAGTCTAAAGACTGGCTCTAGACACTTGGTGTGCTGCGAATTTTAGAGAGTTTATTTTGTTTGCGTTGCCCTCTGGTCGCGCTGCAGCCACCACGAGTGAGAAGTTTTCCAAGTTACCCCACTTTTCTCGGAGGGTAGACTGGGCGGAGAGTGCTGCTGTGACGATTGGGCAGGTCCTGGACACTTAATATAAAATTAAAACCTTTTGGCGTACAGTCTGGTTAGGCTCTGTTGATGGTACTGATGTGAAGCCCACCACCCCCTCTTCAACCACCTCTACCTCTTGGCTTCCTCAGAGGCCCGGGGGGGTGTGTCCCTTCGTCTTATTTAATTTCTTATGTGCAGTTAATCAGCAACAGTCTCCCAATAAGGGCGAGAACAAGCAGAGGCAGGAGGGGTCCCTCTGGCTCCTTGCCTAAGTGTCGGGCCGTGTGTGCAGATGCCGAGACCGCGTATCATGTGGTACAGCAATGCCCTCGCACCCATTATGGGCGTATCTCTCGGCACGACCAGCTCGTGGGGGTGGTAGCAGACCACCTTGTTGAGAAGGGGTTCCAAGTACGTCGTGAACCATGATATAGGACTGCCGATGGACTGTGAAAACATGACTTGGTGGTCTTTAAACGAGGTCAGGAATCCGCTTACATCCTGGATGGTCAGGTCTTCCAGTACCGAGGATTAAAATGGTCGTTTGATAAGAAGCGTGACCGCTATGAGAAGAACCAGGACTTGATAAAGTCCGTGATGGATGAGTTTGGGGTGGCTGGGGTGATCGTACTCCCGATCACTGTCTCGTGGAAGGGGGTGTGGTTTCCCCAGTCACTCTCTTCTCTTAGGGAGCTTGGTGTTAGTGAGGCTCTTTTGCGGTCTGTGCCTGCCCGCACTCTCTTCGGCTCGCTGATGTGCTGGCGACGTTTCTGCCACTCAACCAAACAGGGTACCTGCTTGGTTCTGTGATTACCGTGGTCTTCGGACATTTCCTTGTTTTCTTTGTTTATGTTCAATTTGTAGGATGGTGGGTGGATTGCCGTGCCCGGTATTTTTCTATATTGTGTGATCTCAGTGTTATGTTTCGTTGTGTTAATTTGTGTTAGTTTGGCGGGCCTGGCATTCACCAGCCGGTCGCAGTCAACCAAAGGGACGTGCATTTCCTCCTCTCGTGGGTCTGAGGGCGTGGGTGACAGCCACTACCTGGGGNNNNCCCCCCCCGCAATCGGCCTACGTGTCATGGTTGGTAAGTGGTATCTCTGGGAGTATTTAGGTCCTTCTTCTCGCATCTTCAAGAAGTGAGGGATGTCTATCTTCCCGTTCCTGACTTCCACTGATCACGTCTCCTACCGGCTGGCGCTTACTCGGTCTTGGACCTATATTATCATTATCTGTTGTTATAATAATTTACCTATCCTTTTCCGGTGAATGTAAGGCTTTATTTTCAACACCCTTCCTCTATTATGAGATACCAATTGGAAAGAATATTTAAAATAGCGGAACAAGTGAAAATCGCTCGGCGCCAAGTCTGGACTGTACGGTGGGTGGTCAATCTGTTCCCATCCAAAATATATGATCAGATTTTGGGTGTGAATGGAGTCTGGCATTGTCATGCAGTAACAAAACTCCAGACGTCAGTAGGCCAGGTCGCTTATTGCGTATTGCACGTCGAAGTTTATTCAGGGTAGCGCAGTAAGCGGCTGCATTGATTGTTGTCCCTTGCTGCATAAACTCGACTAACACGACTCCATGTCTATCACAAAACACGGTTGCCATAACCTTGCGTGTTGAGATTGTCCGCTTGGCCTTGACTTTGACTGGTGATGTCGGGTGACGCCATTCCATTGACTGACGTTTAGACTCTGGGATCATGTGAGAAAAACACGTCTCGTCCCCTGTGACAATCTTCTCTAAAAATTTATCACCTTCCTTACGATATCGGTCCAAAACATCAAGAGCATAAGCCATTTTTTTCATTTTGTGTTCCTCAGTAGGCAGCCTGGGAGAGAGAGTGTGTGTGTATGTGTGTGTGTGTGTGTTTGCGTGAGTTGTCACAGAGTACAAAGTACAAAGAGACGAAATGGCGTGCTGTTCCTTTGATGTGAACGTACCAATCTCTGATTGGCTGCGCGAGGTTCTGAGAACGGCACTGTGTCTGATTGGTTACTACGTGCTGCGGAAGGTCCCCTATTGGATGGGCTCCCAGCTGGCGAGTAGATTACCAGGCGTAGATTGACGGACACTTTGCTATTCAGCGACGCCATTTTGCTGGATACAGTAGCGTGCGGCTGGAGTTCGTGGTGTAGGCATTTGTTTTGCCTCTGTGTCCTTGAGAAGTCTGTGCTATTGTTGTCGCCTTAGGGTCGGTTTCACCAACAACGATTAAGTTCGCCTCTAAGCGAGATTAACAAAACTCGATTGGTTTTAAACTTGAGTTTAAAGTCGTGTTGTATTTTACTCTTGAGTTTAAGTTAATCGAGATTAGTTAAACTTGGCTTTGCTATGTTTCGTTTATACGCATTAATAATTAAATCAATCATATTTAAAGCATATGTGGTAACTTTGAAGTACCATTCCTTCCTCGAGGGGCCGCGGGGGCTGAGCGGTTAGACTGCTCGCCTCCCACCAAGGCTAACCAGGTACAATTCCCGGCCGGGTTACTCCCGGATTTTCGCAAGAGGGTATTGTGCCGGACGATGCCACAGGTCGGTGAGTTTTCTCGTGGATCTCCCATTTCCTCCACCCTTGCATTCCGACGCTGCTCCATTCTCACCTCATTTCACCCTCATCGGCTCACAAGGCCTCGTTGTAAAAAGAGCCACCCAAATTTCTCATCTCAACCCTGCTTGAGATCTATTTGTGTACACATTATATATTCTTCCACAGTTTGTAAAATTTACATTGTCATGCACCTCATCACTTTATTTATACATCGGTCAAGTGAAGCAGCGAAATTATTACAAAAAAACATATATTTCACAAAAAAATTTTAATCTTATATTTATATGCACATTACACATACCGCCAGTCACTTTCCTGGGTCTATGCTACACTCTATGTCTGTTAATATACACGCATTTAGGGCAGTGACATTTTTCAAAGGTTTATTTCAGTATTAAGATGACATATTCACAAAGTACTGACATCTATATGCAACATTAAAACTTAGGGCAAACTAGTATAGGCTATTTACGGTAAAGTGAGCACTTCTCAAAGCCCTCTAGTATTAGACGTTAACTTCCGAGTGTGGTGGAATATAAACACTGTGTTTATTAACTACATTGCAATATTTATTTTAAAAACTGGTTGAAGGATAAAAAAAAAGCGGCTGAAAGTAAAAAGTAACTAGGGCCTCAAAAGTGCCCACTTTACCGTGAACAGCCCATCAGCACGTGGTTTGATCGTAACGTACAGTCCCTTACCATTCAAATAGCCCCACTCTAGATCCGCCACTGGCTGGGGATGAAACCTGCACGTCACATGTGCTATTGTTCTTATTTTTCTTCTTTCTCGTTCATTGTCGCTGTGGACATGTCAGTGGGTGCACTGTGGCATTCCAGCTTCTTGCTGCCTCCCTGATTGAGCGTTTATGACTAACTTTGCTTCCTTATTTCGTATATTTTTGTATATATATACAGGGTGTCCGTAGTTTCTTCACGCTTTTCGAATCAAACCTTGGAAAATAGCCTCGAGTATGACGTGTTTGGTTGTTTCTAAATATGCTATGTGCCACAAGCGCTTTATACTTTTGTTCACACAAAACTACCTTTTCTTTTGTTAAATTGAACATTTATTTGTATTTTACCTGTAAATTATAATATCTCATTAACTATTAATTTTAAAAAAACAGTGAGAAAATAGGTATGTTGGTAATGCGTAGTAATAAATAGTTCTTATGCAAAATATTATTACACTGAGTGCGCAAGAATGTAGTGCGTTGTCCCTTTAGTGTAATTTTGTAGACTCGGTTAACCTTTTTTTGCATGAGGGGGAGGACTATCCTGGAAGTAGAACTTCAGCAGGGCTTCAGAAAAGTGTGAGGTATCCGTGAATGGACTATACCTTGTCAGTGACTGCCACCAGTCACATCGCTTTATTTTCTTCGTGAGGTTCTCTTTTTATTTGTTATTAGTACGGGTGTTTTTTTTTTGTTTTTATCTAATATACAGTTACTTTTTTTAAGGTTTTGGTTATTTTCCCCTAGTAATTGCTACGGTTTTTTGTTACAATCCTTGCTCGAGTTTTTACCTTATAGTCTTCAGTTTTGCCATTTCCCGTACGACAGAGTAAACCTTTATTTGTGGCTGGAGTGTTGTGTTATGGAAAGCTATTTAATTGTATTGTCATTTGTCTGTCTTTGTCTGTACATTGTCATGTGTGTTTTTCGACGTTCAGAGTCGGTATAGCTTAATTCAGATTGGCCCAGTCGAGTAGAACTTGTCTTCTGTCTCATACATGCCGCCAATAGCCAAAGAAAATACGCAAGTTGAAGGATAACCTACATGTAAATCATTTCGCGAGGACCAGGTGGCCCCTAAATATTCGTCTATATATGTCGCAGGAACATTATAAAACCGGAGATTTGATCAAATCCCTGAGGTAGATGATCAATTCACGGAAGGTGTTAAAATTACATCTCTGTGGGGTGATTTCCCTAAAGAAAGAAAGTAATTTTATCACGTCCCGTGACTGTTTTAGTGGAAAGAAGAAATAAAGAAGTGAGGACTCGCCCAAAGCGTAGTCATAAATGACGCACCGAGGCCAAGCCCCAGCGCCAGCAGGAAGGTTCACTGCTGGTGTTGTGGTCATTTCAAGGCTCGCCGGCAATTTGTTATAGGTAATGAGGCTACCAGCTTCAAGTATAACATCTTTTCACTAAAACAGTTGAGGGACTTGATCAAATCACTTACTTTCTTTAGGGAAATCACCCCACAGAGTTGTCATTTCAACATCTTCCGTGAATTGATGGTCTACCTTAGGGATTTGATCAAATCTATGGTTTCATCACCTCCCTGCGATGTATACCGCCTTGCAGAGTACTCGAGTTAGTTGCGGTAGGTACAGTTGGCGCGCCAAGCACGTCTCAGTCACACCTCGCCCGCTGCAAACCTGGACGCCGTAGGTGCTGTTGTTGCAAACGTACAACGAGAACTTGAGTTAGTTGCGGTAGGTACAGTTGGCGCGCCAAGCACGTCTCAGTCACACCTCGCCCGCTGCAGACCTGGACGCCGCGTGTGCTGTTGTTGCAAACGTACAACGAGAACTTGAGTTAGTTGTGGTAGATACAGTTGGCGCGCCAAGCACGCCTCAGTCACACCTTGCCCCCTGCAGGCCTGGACGCCGCGTGTGCTGTTGTTACAAACGTACAACGAGAACTTGAGTAAGTTGAGGTAGGTACAGTTGGCGCGCCAAGCACGTCTCAGTCACACCTCGCCCGCTGCAGACCTGGACGCCGCGTGTGCTGTTGTTGCAAACGTACAACGAGAACTTGAGTAAGTTGTGGTAGATACAGTTGGCGCGCCAAGCACGCCTCAGTCACACCTTGCCCCCTGCAG
>NQII01006319.1:44687-126349 GCA_002778355.1 Clitarchus hookeri
CCGCCCAACATCTCTTCAGACACTACTCTCGCGGGTCAGGCAGCTGGCTGATATTGTCAAAACAATCGCAAAACTATCAGACATCTAGGAATCGGTTCATTATAGAATAATTAGAATGATTTCATTTAAACATATTTGATTTATAGTTTGAAAAATGTCTAAATATAAAAAAAAATACAGTAAATGTATTTCTAATGCAAATTCGGTTTATCAAATTATGTAAATTTTACACTTTCCCATGTAACTTGGTAACATAAAAAAAAGAGAAATAATCATGTAAGGCTGGGAACTTGAACCCACTACCTCTCGAACAAGAATTTGGTATTCCGACCACTGAGCTACTTAAGCAACAATAGATTAATTTACTTAAAATCTGCTAGAGCAGCAACGAAACGAAGAGGCTGCCATTCCCTCGTACAATTACAGAAATTGTTTATGTATTAAACATTTTGTTAAATAATTTTTCAATCAATGCATATATCGTTCATGATCACATTTTTTTTGGAGAATCTTTACGTTTAAATTCATTACATTTACTTTGAAAACTTTTAAAGGCAAATATTGTATTAAAATCATTGTGTTATTTCCAGTTGGGGTCGTATCATATGTGCCTATGCTCACGTTGAATGTTTTTATATATTCGTTTTAAGTAATTATGTAGCAGACCACATTTATTCGCAAGTCATCTCTTAAGCAAGCGAATATGTATAAACATTTAGATAGGCGAATATAATATGCGAACTCTTAGGAGGGAGACTCGTGGAATTCAGTTTGCATGTATCATTTCTAGCTTCAAGCAAATATGTCTGTTTCTGGTAGCCACATTACTTTTCATAGACATAGGGTATGTCAAATCGAAAATATGTATTTATTATTCCCTTTAAAATTATTTTCTTTAATATCAAACATAAAAACTTTATTTATTCGTGTGCGCTATCTTACAAAATGGCATACAAAAGTGACTGTGTGTTGGCATATATGGTGCTTATAAGCGATACTTTCAGCATACAAAATGTGGTAGAACGTTATGGCAGATATACCAAATAAACCCAAAATATTTATACTACCGACATTTTGAAAATAAATGCCTATTCATACACTAACATTGCCTACCATAGTTTTACTTATTTGCCAAATTCGGGGTGAATTGGTTGAGAAGTTTTTGAGATATAACGCAGAGGCTTTATATTTTCATGCGGTCTATCTTATAACTAGCGGAACGGCAATATCCATCTCTAAATTCAATGCTCATGTCATGCACTGAAAACATACAATATTATATTTTAATCGGTTGAATGCTTTGCGAGATATGACATATCATTCTAAATTTTAAAAGTAAGCACCTGGCATGGTCGAAAACCAAAAAAACTCCTAGAAATTCAGTTTACCCGTTCAAAAGTTCTTAGGCGGAGACACACTCTCTCTCTCTCTCTCTCTCTCTCTCTCTCTCTCTCCCTCCATTTCTCTCTCTCTCTCACACACACAAACACAAACACACACACACAGGAAAATTATCTCATAACTTTCTCTATTTCTTCTGAAAGTAGGCTCAAAATGTGTGTCGTATCACAGATTTTAATTGTTAAGAGTATTGCATTTTGGGCATTGCAGGACTGACATAGGAGACAGGTATACAGCACAAACCTAAAATTATTACGTTTGGATGCTATAAAGAAACTTCTTGGTTGACTGATAAATTTCCGGGATACGGTTATGACCTGCAAAATTAGCGCAATTATTTGAGGACATTTTAAACTTGAAACTCTTTTACCTCTGCAATACGTTTGTCATTGGACCGTTCTTTTGTTGACACGCCCCGGGTAACTCTGCACCAATAAATGAACACATCGCAATAGTGTGCCCCAATCAAGTGCAGGTTACTCAGGAAGGGAGTGACTTCTACACATAGGCGGCAGCCAATGGAGAAACGACACCGGCTCGAGTATATAGAGTACTGTGAATCTTGCATATTCCTAGTTAGGAGTTGTTCATGATTAATTGAAAACTTTCAAAAAACCTGCTTAACATTTTAGGTTAGGTTGCCTCTAATATAATGATCAAATTCTACTACAATGCTCAAAAGTTGCAGTTTGTTCGTATTTCGTTTTTACGAAATGTTGCCACTAGATACTTTTTGGTGGCATTATTGTTTCTAAGTTCTAATACAATAAAGCCTTTGTCCTTTCATAAAAACAGTCGTACCCCACGCACGTTATTTTTGCTCTACAACAGTTAGCAATTACACGGGATGATGGGAAATAAATCATCGATATGGTGCACGAATACATCTATGGTCGACAAACATCGACTAACAAACATCGAAGCTTAAACCATAGATATTTAGAATATATCGAACGTCTGTGGCCGTCCCTAACTCAGTGTGTCAATAAAAATATGTGCATTTTTTATTGATTTTTTAATTTCAAAATTGCTCAGTTGACCATAAAGAGCGTATACCAACTTACTACCAACTTACTGCCAACATTACTGCACCACGTCAGTGGGGCCGGGAATACGTAGCAGTTGATACGTTAAACAGAATACAAGAAAAAACAGTGATAATGTAAAAGTACTTACCTTTGCATAGTCTGACTGAGAGCAGCTTTGGTGGCAACAGATACTCACGTACTCATTACTTTGGTTTATTGTTATAACTGCACTGGCCGGATGGTGGGCGGGCAGTCATTATTATAAAGTGAAATGTAATAAATAATTATGCTTAATGGTAAAGGTACTTTGTTTAAATAAAGTGTGATGCCAGGAAATGAGAGCTGTGATATAAATGCGTCGTTTGATTATATGATGTTATAGTTCATATTTTAACCTCTTTATTGCCGCATGCATTGCGTATCTTAGGTATAGGCCGTTTACGGTAAAATAAGCATTTTTGAAAGCCCTGCTTAAGATCTACTTGTATGCACGTTGTGTATTCTTCCGCCTTATGTAAAATTAACGTTACCATGGCCACCATCACTGTTGCAAATCTGGCCATCTTTAGACTTGATGGATGTAACAGACCAACAGAAAAAGAAAGAAATAATTTAAGATATCAGAAATGATTACCTATTTTTTTTATTTGACGTTAAGATATGGTACTACTTTCCATCCATTATTACCAACTTTACTCGGTGCATGTCACTCAGCGTGCCCTTTAAAATATATGCAGACCTGGGCAGTGACTTTTTTCCAAGGTTGATTTCAAAAGTGCTCACTTTATCGTGAACAGCCGATATTTGCCGATAAGTCGCCGATGCTTTTTCGTGTGTCTACATTTTTTGTTTGTGTGTAGATGTAATTATTTCGTGAAGACCCTGTTTGATTTATGTTGGTAGGCGTGTGTGTTCATGACTGTTTATTTCGTATCCATGTGCACAATGAAATGTATTACATTTGTATAAATAATGCCATGTCAGAAAGTAAGTGTATAATGCAGACAATAAAAAAATTAACTAAACTTTAAAAATTTATGACAAGTTTTTATTAAAATCAAGGAAATTTAAAAGGAATACAAATTAATTATTTCGAAGTTTATTTCAGAACCCCTCTCAGATCTTTTACACGGGTTTGATGTTAGCAGGAAGATATCACTTTCGTCAGTTCTTGGAGGCAAATATCATTTGTTATCTTTAGTCTTTGTCCAGTTCCTTCTTCTTTTCTATCACTCTTCAGCTTTTTCTTGGTCATCTTTCGCGCCAACCATGCCGGGCACTGTAAACAGAAAACACGAGTACAAAATGATGGACGAACGTTATATCGTGCGTGTTACTACACATTCACTGATAAATACAATCATAACTGGCCAGGTTCATCATACTTTGCAAGCGATTTTCTTAACCTAGTATGCTTGAAAACAACGCTATACAAGCTTTATTTTTAAATAACCTTTTATAAGTGGTTATATTTTTAAACCCCATACCTTACCATACCTTACGCAAAATCCTTAAGGTAATATACAGGATACTTTCTACCTAAACAGAATATTAAGGTAGATATGGGCCCTTAAAAGTCAAGATTTTTAAACTGTATTTTGTAAAATATCCTAAACGAACTGAAATTAAATAACAGTTCTCCAAACATTGTTTTACGCAAACGGGATCTTCAACATAAGAGAAAACTCTCATTAATACCTCCCCTATTAATGAAAACAACAGGGATGACCATCCTCTTGTTGCATTAAACTTTCGACCGTCAGGATTCATGAACGTTTGATTCTGGTTTGTCGAGCAGTGACCTAATTAACCAAAACGGCCCTCTTGTTGCAACCTCCCTGGACCCACCGTTTTACTACAAGAAGCACACGACATCCTGGGCGGCAGCTGTACAGTTCCAGGCGCGTAGGTGGCCGGCGATTTACAAAGGCGAGCCGCCGCGCCGCGTGAGCGAGATAAACCTGGGGTTATCTTTGAAAGTATGTTCTGGTCATTGTCCTTGCCTCTCTGAGCCTGACTCGGGCTTCTAGATCGGTTCAGTGAGACTACATAAGCAACTAAGGGCCTCCGAGCCAACAGTTTTAGAGTTTGGAGAGTTGTACGACATATAGAGCCAGGTGTGCGAAGACAGAGAAGCGACGAGCCAGCAGAGCGTCGAGTGGCGGCGAGAGTGACAGGCGGGAGTGAAGTTTGTGGACTGCGAGCATCGGTACAGTGAAGAGTGAGACTGACGGGCGGGACTACTGAACTGGATGCGTGAGTGACGGGCATTTGGAATGACGGCAATAGACAGATTGAATATGTGTACCTAATGAGTGTGAATTAAAATACTGTAACCAATATAGAGACATTGATAAGGTTTTAATTACACTGCAAAAAAAAATTATCGTCAACTTCATAAACTGTAATGGACGTTTTAAACCTATATATACTGTACATGGAAATAATACCACACATCGAGTTGCAGACATAGGAATGTTTAGCGTTGTTACTATACACAGTTGGGAACTTTCCTACGCATTTGACTTGTTTCCTGCGCAAATGTAGGAACCCTACAGTGAATGTATAGGGCAAGAAATTACGATTCCCGCATTCCAACTAAGAGTATACACTGGTATGGTAAATTTCCGAATAATTTCTTAGAGTGTAGAACTGAGATTTACATTTGATATTGTGCTAACTGAGGATAACAATAGTAATATGGAGATAAATCGTTAAAGGTTGCAAATAATAGCTGCGTGAATAAATTAAAAATCAAAATTGCTTTGTTTATTTATATTAAGGCCTCCATCTAACTCGCATACGTCCATCTGGCGTCCTGTAACAATACGATACTGTATGTAAAAATTTGACGTACATATTGTTAACTGCCTTTCAAACACTACAATAAGAAAGATACGAAACGTTATATAAAAAATACAGGAATAAAAAGTTTTAAAATCCCCACAATATTTATTGCAGTATAGTGCCATTTTCCGTAATGTAAAGGATGCGAGACCTTTGGACATCTTAACTGTGGCAACTTGTTTGCATCCTCGCCTTGGTGACATGGGAGAGGACAGGACAGGTTATCTAAAGACCGAGGGACACTGGGATTGTAGCAGGACCTTAACAATGCTGTGAACCTAAAATACTATCACGTGACATTTTAAAGTGTTTAGATACAGACGTATGTCATTATTACAGCTATTTTCCTTCGCGGCCAGTTAAAAGCCAGACACGCATTCTTTTAACCCTTGCGTCTATGCCCCATTTCGGATAATGCAGGGGCATAGGTATTTCATTTAGCTTTTCATCGTGTTATCTATCTTATAACTTTCCTTACTTTAGCCCTCTAGGGCCACATAACTTTTACTTTTTGATATTATTACTTTGCATGCCATCATACTTTGATTGATTATTGTTGTATATTATTACAAACTATATCTTATTGTACTGCCAAGCTGCCCGAAGGGTGAGTGTGGCGTGGTTGATCCTGCCATCCACCCTGACTCTCCCAGCCACCTGGGGGTTATTATCTGTATTCTAATGCATATATTTCGTCTCTACTTTTCCAAGCCATTGTCTAGTGGCTGTACAATATATTAACTATATCCATCACTTCGTTAGGCAGCAGTCGGGAGGGGGTAGGGGGGCTGTGGACACCTTTTTGATCCCTTTCTCCCCGCATATACCTTTTTCAGTCTCGGTTCTCGTCATTTAATTCTCATGTTCCATTTTCCATCGCCACGTCCGCATATTTCCAGTCTCTATTAGCCTGGTTCCTCAACTAGGTCATTGTTCTTCCACTGCTCATATTACTTATTAGTTGTTAGGTATGCATCATGACTTCTGACTTCTTCAGAGTGGATGGAAAAGCCCCCCAAACTCGTCAGTCGCCATCTGACGAATCCTTTGAAAGTTTTACTTATTTGCACTGGGATTATCCAGCCTACGTAGTGGGACCACTCCCACTACAGAATTTATATAGCGGTTTTACATTTGTCCACTTTGTTATATAGCTGTCTTATTTGTAAATACTAGGGTGTCTAGCATCTTTCTGTACTCTTACAAGATTTGCTCTGATGTCCATAATGTTGGCACTTATAACCTCATTGGAACTAGAAAATGTCTGACTTAGCAGGCTGCATAAACATAATAAATCGTTTCCTAGCTGATTATTACATTCTTGTTACCACAAGTACACTCTCAACAATGTTGACATTCTCTTTGTTCCTTTCAGTCCACAGACNCATTCTTGTTACCACAAGTACACTCTCAACAATGTTGACATTCTCTTTGTTCCTTTCAGTCCACAGACTGACTGAATGAGTTTCTTTCGTGATTCCTTTTTCTTCTAAGTTTTGTTTCCAGATCCTTACTATACATTTCTCATTATCTTATTTCCTTCGGAAATCATAAAGTATTACTTTCTGCCCTTTTTTTCCTGGGCTCGTCCAAACGAAGTCCCAGTGACTTCAATCCTTCACTTGCGCTTATTTGATTGATTGTGGCCTCACCACCTGCATCTATGAGAACTCCACCTCTTACTTTCCGGAAATGCTTCACCTTCCAGCCCTCCTCAACAGGGTTCACTATTTCCTGGATATTATATTTGTTTATTCACTACTTTGTCTCTCATTCTCAGGATATGACAGTGCCACTTTTTAGGAGATCTCTCCTCCTGCGTAATCTTCCTCTCCTCCTGTGTAATCTTCCTCTCCTNATATGACAGTGCCACTTTTTAGGAGATCTCTCCTCCTGCGTAATCTTCCTCTCCTCCTGTGTAATCTTCCTCTCCTCCTGTGTAATCTTCCTCTCCGCCTTTGTCACTAAGCCAAAGCTTGGTTTTGGTTTATCCANGTAATCTTCCTCTCCTCCTGTGTAATCTTCCTCTCCGCCTTTGTCACTAAGCCAAAGCTTGGTTTTGGTTTATCCACTGGTTTGTCTGTTATTTCTGTTCTTTCTGTTCTTTCTGTGTTTCTCATACATAATTCCAATCCCTTGACATATACTTGAAGAAGGAACACTTTTACAGTGTACTTAGAGATAAGACTATACAAGGTACACCTTCGGTATAAGAAAATTGACATTTTCTTTGTTTATTTTTTCCTTTTCCAAAGTGCAATAATCAACTACTTTTACAAGGAGGTCGGCAATCTCTGTCTTGACCCTGTTCGCTTTCACCACCTAGTCGCATGGACTTCCTCCAATGCCCATGCATTCGTCTTCCTCTGAACCATCATAGTAATATTTATTGACAATCTTCAGGATTTCCTCTGCGGGTTGCCCGTGTATAAGCGGGTGTACTGCTTTCATCCATTGTAATGTGTTATCTCTGGTTTTCTTAACGTGTGTCAAGTTAGTATTTCAAGTACGGTTTTGAGTACTTTTTAGAAGCTAGTGTGACTAACTCTTCAATTCTCTTATATTTGGTGCCATGGTATTTTATTACAGGTTCTTCCACGAAGGGAGACCAAGTTTGGTTGAATTTGTTTAAATTGTTAAATAGATATGCTAAATATACCTAAATATTTAAATAGCCGCTATTTTGAAAATCATTGAAAGACCCCATTAAAATCACGCAACTTTACATGGCCTTCTGTAGTTGTGCAAATTTTATGGAAATTAGTTGTATTATTCCGGAAAGATGGTAAAATGTTAATTTTACTCACCTGACACTACTTTGCAATAAAACACGGCCGAAGAGGGCCTCTGTATACATAAATGATACTTCTAATTAATACTGTTTGCATACAAAATTTGATTGAATTTTGTTGAAATGTTTTACAGATATAAAAAATTATACTAAATTATTTATATAAACCGCATTAAAACATGCTTGCCACACATAAAATATGTTAATTTACACTGTAGCAATACTTGCGTGAAATTTTGGTATGAATCGATTGATCGATACTGGAGATATGGCAAAAAAAACACCATTGTTCATGTGACGATCTTCATAAATGAAAGACACAACATTTATTTACTAGCACGTTCCATGATTGTAATAGATAGAATGTACAAAGTTAAATTAAAATCTGTTACATAGTTTTGTAGATATAGCGCACTAAGCTAAACTGTTTCTATAGGCGCCGTTCAGAAAAAAAGATACGTACATTTTTAAAACATATAAATTAATATCGCCTTGCACAGTACAACTTCTTCGCCAAATCTGAAAGAAATCAGTTGATTTTTTTTCCGAGATACGGCATAAAACTGTATTAATTCATGTGGAGCTATCTTATAAAATGGCGGAGACATGAGGTTTCACATATACAATTTTGATGAATACGCTTAAAAAAAATTTTTGTTGAAATTTGTTAAGTAATTTTGAATATAAAAATTCTGAACATAAAGGTTTATATGGCCACCATTTTGAAAACATAAGTGTCTGACCCTCTCAAAGTTTATATGTTTTCATGTCTTGCCATTATGCTACTTGATTGCCAAATTTAGTAGCAATCGGTTGTTTTTCGAAGATAATGTAATTCTAATTTTTTATGTGATACTATTTTACAAAATGGCGTACAAGAGATTCTGTGTTGATACATTTGATGGTTGTAATATATACAGCCAGTATAAAAATATTTATTGAAATGATTTACATGGTTTCAAATCTTCAATGTTTGAAACAAAAATTACATGGCAGCCATTTTAAAAATAAGTGTCTGACATACCTAAAACAGGTCAGTTATAATCACCTACTCCAGTACTCTATGAGTTTGCCATATTTGGTAGGAATCGGTCAATTGTTTCCCGATATATTACACAAAAACTTTTTTAATTCATGTAGCACTATCTTACAAAATGGTGAACAAAAAATGGTTTTGTTGTCATATATGATGCTTGTAATAGACACTTTCAGCGTACAAAATTGTGTTGAAAATATTTATATAAAGTTCCATTACCTATGTTTACCTGGCCTATGCATTATAGTTTTACTTACGTGCCAAATTTGGCGAAAATTGGTTGAGTAGTTTCCGAGATATAACGTAAAAGCTCTATTTTTTTTTTCAAATGGTAGTATCTTCCAAAATGGTGCACCAACAACAATATTCACCTCTGAATTCAATGCTTACATTTTGAGCTGTAAGCATACAACATTTGGTTTAAATCGACTGAATGGTTTCCGAGATATAACATACCATCCTACATTTTTAATGGCTGCCATTTTGAAAGTAAGTACCCAGAGTGACAGGAAACTATGAAAGTCAGGTGTCCTCACTTAGTACTATATGTGAACTGAGTTTGGTGAAATTCGATTAAGGCGTTAAAAAATTGAAGGGTGAGGGGACACACACACATACACACATACACACACCTACACACACACAGACACAAACATACACACACAGACACACAGACAGGAAAGTGATTTCATAAGCCTTTCTTTCCTTCGGAAAGTAGGCTAAAAATTTTATAAATTCTAGGCTGTTCAAAGTTATTGGAGCAACTTCTGAAATAAACCTTTTAAAAATGTCACTGCGTCAAACTGCATATATTTCAATGGTCACGTGATTAGCAAAGCGCCCAGTAAAGGTGGTAAACGACGGAAGGAAAGTATTTCCGTGACTAAACGCCGAATTAAAAGATATAAATAAACATTTGTGAGTAATAAAAATTTTTTCCCGTGATTTATGTTTTCTTTCTTCAAAATTCATATAAATGTAAGAATTATCAGATTAGTGAAACATTTTCTTTCCCAGTAATTTCTCAGTTTCACTTAAATGACGAATGAACAAAGTTATGAGGACCGTGTCGGTGTTAATTGGTGATTGGGTGGAATAATCTTACTAATATTATAAATGCGAAAGGCTGTGTGTGTGTGTANCGTGTCGGTGTTAATTGGTGATTGGGTGGAATAATCTTACTAATATTATAAATGCGAAAGGCTGTGTGTGTGTGTATGTTTGTTAACACTCAGCTCCATAACCACTGAACGGATTTTGATGAAATTTGGTACGTAGGTACTTTAGGTCCTGGAATAAGACACAGTCTACTTTTCATCCCGGAAAATTGTTTGGTTCCTGTGGAATAACAATAAAACCTAATTCTGCAACGGCTGGGAACGTGACCGAAATATTTTTTCCCTCTGGTGTTAGAGTCTATCAGGCCGCCCAAGGACCTCTGAAATGGCTTAACGACTGCTATCAATCGACAACAACCGGGACANCGTGTCGGTGTTAATTGGTGATTGGGTGGAATAATCTTACTAATATTATAAATGCGAAAGGCTGTGTGTGTGTGTGTGTATGTTTGTTAACACTCAGCTCCATAACCACTGAACGGATTTTGATGAAATTTGGTACGTAGGTAGTAGGTACTTTAGGTCCTGGAATAAGACACAGTCTACTTTTCATCCCGGAAAATTGTTTGGTTCCTGTGGAATAACAATAAAACCTAATTCTGCAACGGCTGGGAACGTGACCGAAATATTTTTTCCCTCTGATGTTAGAGTCTATCAGGCCGCCCAAGGACCTCTGAAATGGCTTAACGACTGCTATCAATCGACAACAACCGGGACAGAATATTTAACGTGCCCTCCGAAGCCCGGAGGCGCTCAGATGTAATGCCACTAAACGGTCACCCATCCAAATGTGTGCCGCTGGGAACGTTGCTTAACTTTGGTGAACGATTATGATCCCTCAGCCAAGCGCAAAAAGTAGTACCTAGGTAAACTTAATTCTAAAGCTACAACTTGATGAAACTCACGTTTTGATTTTCATACATCGACGCTGGAAAGCGGAAATGTTGTAACTACGCGATAGTAGCCCAGATACACTCCAAAAACATTACCCTACTTCTTGGCTATCGGGTAAAAAATATTTCCTTCCTTTTGGTTTGCCGAAATCAGTTAAGAACCCAGGCCAACATGGTATAATTTTATAATTCTGTTTTCACATAAATGAATTGTCTTTTCTCATTTGTACCCGGGTGAAGCCAGGCCGGTTCGCTAGTACACAATATGTATATATATATATATATATATACATATATATATATATATAGATTTTAGGCAGGTCTTCCAAAGTACTNAATTTTTGCAGCGGCTCCATTATCTTGGCGTCCTTGGCAACCCTCCACCCCTACATTTCGAAAGACACTGCCTGTGCCCCCTTTGGAAATCACCCCTTCCTTTTTTCCCGTTGAGTCACACATTAATGTCCGAGTTCAAGTGTTGCAATCACGTAATTTTTTGGTATGCTCTGTACTTGTGTTCGGCACTCTTCTTGCAGCCAATGAGCAATTCTCTGTGTCTTCAATGATATTGACATTAACCATTCATGTCATAGAGGCGTGGAANAATTTTTGCAGCGGCTCCATTATCTTGGCGTCCTTGGCAACCCTCCACCCCTACATTTCGAAAGACACTGCCTGTCCCCCCTTTGGAAATCACCCCTTCCTTTTTTCCCGTTGAGTCGCACATTAATGTCCGAGTTCAAGTGTTGCAATCACGTAATTTTTTGGTATGCTCTGTACTTGTGTTCAACACTGTTCTTGCAGCCAATGAGCAATTCTCTGTGTCTTCAATGATATTGACATTAACCATTCATGTCATAGAGGCGTGGAAAATTCCACATATATCAGAAAATGTTAAGATAGGGGCCGCGGTGGGGTAGTGGCCAGGCTTTTTTTCCGCCCGGGTCGTTCCCAGGTTTTCGCTTGTGGGAATCGTGGCGGACGATGCCAGTTTTAGTGTATTTGGAATGCGCACATAGAATAAACGAAAACATAGATAATTGAACAACAGAGACTAAAAGATCATATCACAAATTATTTGAAGGTACTTATGTTTAAGAAATTCTATTAAAAAAAACTCATAGACTGGTACAAATAAAAATTGTACATAAATGTATTAATTTTAAGCAATTTTTTAAATTATGAGTGCATTTGGTAACGTAATTTCAAATTTTATTTTAAGTAACTCCGGCTGTCTTTTTTTGAATGTGGGTTATGTCATTTTCTCATTTCGGTAAGTGAGTTAGTTTTTGTATGTCCCAGCAACAGTAAAATTGTGGTTCTGACATGAAATTATGCAAACAAATTTGTAGTGTAAATATTTTTTGAGGAAATAGTACTTGCAAGTAATGTTTACAAGTTAAGCAGTATTTCGTAAAAATACAAAATAATGCATTTTTCGCTACCAGCGTCCTTAATTTAAATTTCGCATGCCAAGCCACCCTCCTAGGGATGTTGATATAAAAAAAAACATCGATGTTATTTATATTGGTTATTTATAAAAGTATAGTTTTACGAAACGATATATCGACAGAAAAATATCGATTTTTGGTTCATCGGAATCCGATATTTGATGTATTAAAGGATTTGACAAATGTAACATTGCTTGGAATATTTCATATTGAGGACACGAGGCACTGCAGAAAGAAGCGGCACCTGTGTGCTGCCGAAGTAAACATAGCAATTTTTTAACTACGTTATGTATTAAAACATAACTTCTTGAAAAGCATTTAAAAAATATTTATTTTCGATACCCGGAAAAAGATACTGNGATGTATTAAAGGATTTGACAAATGTAACATTGCTTGGAATATTTCATATTGAGGACACGAGGCACTGCAGAAAGAAGCGGCACCTGTGTGTTGCCGAAGTAAACATAGCAATTTTTTAATTACGTTATGTATTAAAACATAACTTCTTGAAAAGCATTTAAAAAATATTTATTTTCGATACCCGGAAAAAGATACTGATTTAAATAAAATATCGTTGAAATATGTCAATTATTTATATCGATATATTGTTGAAATAATATCGCAATTCCGATATATCGATATTTTTTCATTATCCTTAGGCCCTTCTAATGACCGGGGCCTGGGAATTCCCCCCCCCTCCCCCCTCCTCGAGAGACAACACCATCACGGTGGGCCTAGGTACTCACTCATTTCCTTGGCCATATTCATGGTCTCGAAGAGGCCCTTCATCATGGCACCCTGGCGGGCTTTTTCCGGATCTTCCCCGTTCTCCTTGGCCTCTTCCGCAGCCATATCACCATCTTCGATGGCGCCGTCGAACGCCATCTTTGCCATGCCGAGCATCGATGATAAGTCCATGGGCATCTGCCGCTTCGCGCGCTGCCAACACAACAACACCACCATCACTTCAGTTCGGCTCACACAAAACATGCATTGTGTGTACAAATCCGAAAACTACACCAACATGACCAATCTCATGCATTTAACTAAAAAAAATCATAATGAAAGGCTTAGTGAATAAATACCACCTGAAGCACCTTGCTGATTAAAATGCTAGCATACATGGTTTGCAATACGTCTTTACCAACCAAAGACCGTGCTGATTAATAATTATAAGTTTGTGTTCTATTGTTCTGATAAACAAAACACCGTAATACATTAGAGTGATCTGTTGAAATGTTGAAAATAAAGATATTAGAAACAAGTCGACACGAGCGAGGTCCGAACATAGCGTAACATAGGCACACTCTCTAGAATTGGGGCCGCTATGGCGTAGTGGCTAGAGCACTCGCCTCACAACAAGGCGCAAAGGGTTCGATTCCCTGCGGAGTCGCTCTCAGATTCTCGCACGTGGGAACCGCGGGAACAGTGCAGGAAGATGCCGGTGGTCAGCGGGTTTTCTAGGGGTTCTCCCGCTATCCCCTGCTCTTGAATTCCGGCGCTGCTCCATACTCACCTCGCTTCGCCCTCATTGACTCGCAAGACCTCGATGTTAATAGTCGACGAAAACCTCTCCACTCTCTACTCTAAAATCGAAACCGTTAAAAAAAAAACTGCTCCAAATAAGCGAATTTTTCTGCAGGTATGTAGAAACCGGTCAGTGAAATTCTAGTGATTACTTTATTCGCTGGTGTTGACTGATTTAACTCTGATTTCCAGTGAAGAGTGCCAGCCTGTTATTTAAAACCTGAGTGCATTCCGCTTATTCACTAGTCGATAACAACTCATTAACTGAAGAGTTAGTAACATTATTTTATTGGCTGAAATCACTTATTCATATTCAAAGTGCAGAGAGTAGGGCATAACAGGGGAACATTCACACTGCCGTGAAAACTTGAGCGAAACTGATACCTACACTCCTTAAACACGAAAAAGTGAAAAATCGCGGATTCACAGTCAGTCAAGACAACACACATTGGTGGAAACGGCTGAACCGAGAATCAATGAAAAATAACTATCGCTCTCTCTGGAAAACCATTTGACAGATCGAATAAGTGCAATGCAGCTAACTCCATGCAGCGAATTAAATATTGCTTGTTTGAACCTTACCAAATCATGGCGAGAAATAAACCAATTACCGGTAGTCACTTTTTATGTGCAATTATTCGTAATTTATAAAAATATAATATATACACTACGCAAGTCTTTTCTTTCTAGGTCATAGCCCTATTAACTAAGTTGCCGACCCCATTGCTATCCACAGCACGGGAAATAATATATACAAGCACTACTCGAAATTACAAATTTTGTTTTAAATTTCATGCAATTTTTTCGACTTTATTTCAATTGGTGCATTAGGATTGTTTATAAAAATATCAGCTGCGTACCAACACAATAACTTTGCCACATCTCGTGTAGAGTAAACGTCTAAACTGGTCGCGATGATAGTTACGTGAAAACCAAATTAAAGTCGCAATGTTCATGTTCATTTGTACAATGGTATTACTTCAAACGAAAACCACATTTTAGAAGTATATTTTATTGGTTTTATTCGTCCATATGGTGTTAACGTTGTTATCTCTTTCTGAAAACATTACTTACAAACGTATTACGTAATATCACCAACAGAGTAGCCGAGAACCAAATCTCTAAGGTAACTGTTGCACAGTTAGATAAACTGTCAGAGGAAAATGTTACGTATTCAATAAGTGAAGAAAAACCGGCGTATTATTACTAAATATCCAGTTAAAGTATTTGAAAGCAACTGCAAGGTTTGCCAGGAGTCATTTACTGGTTGAAAAAGAGAGACAGATTCAAGCTAAGAGAGTATTCAATATTTTTAGCCAATAAAATTTTTCCACGAGTCTAACGTCAGTTGGAAGTGTTGGATAATGATGTTTTAAAGTTTTCACTGTCTTTATATACATTATAAGGATTTTAGTACAGACAAAGTGTTATTTGTTTTGAAAATGGACAATGATTTAAAAGAGTTGGCGTTTTTATTTTCATTAAAAAAAATCTTTTGCGATTGTAAATATATGGATAACCTTCAAAAAAATATTCTAGTACACCGTGGTCCGTTGTTTTTTCTAAATATATATTTTGTTACATTTCTTCGTTTCTGCAGAATTAACTATGATACTCCATTTAAAGTAGACAACTTGGTCGAGAATTTTCTACTCTTCTCTGATTGGCTGTTGCCCGTCCGCCTGCATAAGTATTAAAATATGTACTAAATTTGTGGTTCCTTCCAACTTTTCTGGAGCTCTGCTAAAGTTCTACTTTCAGAATATTCCTCCGCCTCATGCAAACAAAACTCAACCAAGTCTGGAAAATTACACCAAAGGGACAACACACCGCATTTGTGTGAACTCAGCTTAATAATGTTTTGCATGAGAACTATTTCTTATTTGCAATTACCAGCACACCTGTTTTCTCAGTGTTGTTAATCATACTACTAACTACAAATGAAATATAATTAATGAATAAAATGTAAGCATAAGTCAAATTTAACCAAGAATAAGATACTTTCAAGTTAACAGAATTATTCAAGAAGTTGCTGCTATAACTAATGATCCTACTTTCCTCTACATAGGTGCAAATCGTTTTTAATGAAGTTCATATATTGTAATTAAGCCTTGAAGTCTCATTGACAGCAATATCATTAGAGATTAAACCAAAAAAATATGCAACAGTGCCGAGACAACTACAAATTACCCGGAATTCGAACCCAGAAACCCTCGCAAAAATAAGCTAGCGTAAAATCAACTGCATCACTGGGGTAGGTTTCGGAGCATCAACTTCGGATGTGATCAGGCTAACATTTTGAATGATAGGGTTCACTAACAACCTGGCGTATTTACATTGCCATCATTTAGGAAATAAGTGTCTGATCCTCTTTAGAAAGTAAGTTTACATGGCCTACGGTAGAGTTACTTGTGTGAAGAATTTCGTGCAAACCGGTTAATTGGTCTCCGAGATATAACCTAGAAAACTTATTTTACTAATCGTTGTTAACTACAAAATTGCCTTAAAAAATGAGTTTCTATATACGATGCTTATAATAGATACTGTTCAGCATAAGAAGTTTGGCTGGATATGGATAAATTGTTAAATAGATATGCCACACTTACCAAAATATTTATAGAGCCGTCATTTTCAAAATCAATGTCTGACCCCACGTAAACCACGAAAATTTACATGGCCTTCTGTAGCACTAATGGTGCGTAAAATTAGGTGGAAATTAGTTTAATAGTTCCAGAAATATGGCAAAATGTTAAATTTTTTTTTTAGATGACCCTATTTGGCAAAAAATACAGCAAAATAGTATCTATGCATGCATGACTTATAGTTCTAATGAATAATCTTTGTGTAAAAAAATTGGTTGAATTTTGCTAAATTGTTTAATATATATGATTATAGACCTGAAAAATTCGCTAATTCATTTTGAGACATGCAATAATTCAAAACACGTGTGTTGATATAACTTTAGCTATTGGTGCACACGGTGTATGACACCTCTTGGAGAACGCTGGCCCAATCGCCGCCTTCCACTGTTACAGCAGACAACCGATGTGCATTTAATATCCACATATTTGTACATAAGACTGTAGAGTCTAGCCTGCAGGTCATTGAACTCGCGAATTTTTCCTGTCTCTAGATATGATTTGTTATTTTTAATTATTTACATTAACACCATTGAAAGTGTCATGCGCCCCTAAAACATGCTAGTTTACATAACGTGCATGGCCCTCGACGTTAATTTCAAAAGTCCAGCTACAAAGTTATATTTTGTTTTACAGAAAGGCATTACACGACCTTCCTCAATAGAAATAACACGAGTCACGAGCAAATGTAAGCTTCACTAAGATATCGTTAAGGTGTATTCACAACACAGCGCCTAGCTACTCGCAACTGAGCGACAGAAGGTCGCCGGTAGTAGGCGTTGCAGGCGGTGCTACAAGATTGCAGCTCTATATTTATTTAATTACTATAAACTATTATGTTAAGTGTAACAGCGATATCTTGTGTGTCGTACGAATCATCACTATTTTTATGCACTTAGAATGTCACATGATGGTTTTGGGATGTTTCTCTCTTTATTTGGTTTACATGGCATTTAGACCCTTTTTGCATAGGTTCGTGCAATTTCTGACTTGATTCCATGATATAAAGTGAGTAAAGCCAGCGGCCACTACCCGCAGCACCTCTGTACTCTCGTTTTGCAATGCGGAGGAAGGAACAATGCCACACACACTCTCGGACGGAACATTTTCTAACGTAAACATTTCCAGAATGCACGTGTGGTTCAAGTTCGACTTGTCCTCATTATTCGCTTAATCCCCGGATCCCAGCTTACAAGTTTCACGCCCTTGACCAAAGGGCAATACTTCGAAAACAAATTTTAAAAATACTGTATTTTGGTACCGACTGTTTGAAACGTGATGCATTTGTTACGATCTATATTCCCAACAAAAACAACTTGCAGCAAAACAGAAGCGTATCCATACGCTTGCATCACGTGACGTCACTTCGCAAACTGCCTTCGCAGTATCATTTCTTATTATAGGGATGTACCTACAGTATGCTAAAAAGATATTTATAAACTTGTGGGTATTCTGCTTCTCGTCACATATTTGTCTTCTAACGAGAGATACATAGCTGTAAATAGTATTTTATTTTCTGGCAAAAGATATCAAGTAAAGAGAAAATTTGTATTATTTATCCAAAATATTTCAACTCTTCAGCTAGTTCCAAAATCTGATGAAGCACGTTTATGATAAGTGTATATATATATATATATGCACACGCATATATAAACTTAACTTCGCAATAAAGTGTATAGTACAGACATAAATAAACGTGTATATCTACACAAACATGGATTCGTACAAATGCAGACTACATGCATGCATATGTATGTAATGTGCATACATGAATAAATAAAACTCCACTTTGACCGCAAGGTTCTGAGTTTGAATTCAATTTAAGGCCATTTGATTATATTAGCATGCATGAGCCCTTTATTATCCCACCAGAATAAAGCGGTGTCATAATAAGCCTAATTAAAATTATACATATGCATACGTAACTGTATATACATAGTGATTCTAAAATCTTGCGACAAACATTGAGGTGTGGTAGAGCTCACTAAAACAAACAATTATTGTATATGAATATATGGGCGGAAGTAACGCGTTGAGGCACAAACACAAAAACATAACACATTAACGGAAACATAAAATGTTCATTAGCAGCATATTTAACAAGTGATTCCGTACAGAAAATGTTAAAACAGTTGCTGGAAATGCATCCACCAACAGTCACGCATGCTTGGCGACCTCTACTTATGGCGTGATTGACTGACAATGGTGGCGTGCGTGAAATACCCGGCGTATTTGAATCTGTTCGCCAATCACTCCACATTTCATGTGTTATTTTTGTGTTTGTGCCTCAACGCGTCACACCCGCCCATATATGCCTATACAATAATTGTTTGTTTTAGTGAGCTCTACCACCTCTCAATGTTTGTCCCATGATTTTATAATCATCCTGTATATAAGAGAAAACATAAATACATAGTCTTGTAAGCAAAATTCGCCTCCCTCCTTTGATGTTTACGGACTATATACGCACTTGACACTAACAGTTCCGCCCTGGCGTCACGTAACAAAGTGTGCGTTCTCTTCATAAGTACACATTTATTTTAAAAGTAAGACTGTGGGTGGATTACACACGTATGGATCATACATGTCTAGTTTGGAGTTCTAAATAAATCTGTAACCAGTCCTCCATCAATTGTTTTGCCCTTAAAAGCCTACGACACAAGCGGGACGTGGCATCGACATTCCTTTTCGTTTGCGACGCCATCGTACTTACAGCATTCACGTGATCGTATTTCGCAGCGACGCTGCTAAAGTTCTCCAGCAGCAGTTGTCTTCCTGAAAAACACAAACAACGCACTCTAATAACGCTTACGAGGCTGTGAAACGCATGTACATGATAACATTCCTCGCTGTTATGTTTTTGATGTTTCATACTAGTGACTAGGGCTATTATGCGGGAAGAACTGAAGTCAACTATGAAGACAGAATACAGCCATTAGGAGTTAGAGTAAATACAAGTTATAGGCGAGGGAGATTCTAATCAATGACTGTGTGTTACTAACTTGAATGATACTGTGGCCGTAAGCCGAGTGTTGCGTGGAAAGCGACGAGCGGCACATCAAGCTTCATCTTGATGACTTCATCTCTACGTGAAAGACAGACTGACAGACATAGAGACGCACGCCGATATGAAGCCATCAAGATGCAGCTTGGCGTGTCGCTCGTCACACTCAGCCTATGGCGACGACGGTACAATTCAGGTTAGTCATATTTTGTAATTGATTAGGACCTCCCTTGTCAATAGCTTATAACCACTGTTACTTCTAATAACTGTGTTAAATATGTATTCTGACCGCATAATTAACTTCCGTTTAAATAGTAACACCTTAGTCCCGAGCATAAAATATTAAAAAAACATAGCGTGTGGTAAAAGAAGAGTGACTTCCAGTGGACATATGCACGCGACTGTACAACATGCAGAAATTAGAAAGTAGTACACATAATATTAAATTTGTCAGAAAAGTACGATTTATGTTGGATAGGGAAGGAAAATGCATTATGTTGTAACACTGTGAATATTGTGGTAGTATTTGCTTTATAAAAATCGGTTAATATGAGTCTATTTTTAATTAAAATTTGATCGTATTTCTAAAATTATGGATGCTTCAGAACATACACTACTAGACAATGAGAATAGTGCACCAACAAGAAACCATACAACCGCGAAACGATGTAAATAGCGAGAGTATGGGCTGGTACGCACATTATACCATGTTGTTGCGTTTTGTTATGGTGTGATCAGGCCTTAGCTGAACGGCCTGCATGATCACACCTTCAAACATGGAACCAGGAAACCATGTAAATAGCGAGAGTACGGGCTGGTACGCACATTATACCATGTTGTTGCGTTTTGTTATGGTGTGATCAGGCCTTAGCTGAACGGCCTGCTTGATCACACCTTCAAACATGGAACCAGGAAACGATGTAAATAGCGAGAGTACGGGCTGGTACGCACATTATACCATGTTGTTGCGTTTTGTTATGGTGTGATCAGGCCTTAGCTGAACGGCCTGCTTGATCACACCTTCAAACATGGAACCAGGAAACGATGTAAATAGCGAGAGTACGGGCTGGTACGCACATTATACCATGTTGTTGCGTTTTGTTATGGTGTGATCAGGCCTTAGCTGAACGGCCTGCTTGATCACACCTTCAAACATGGAACCAGGAAACGATGTAAATAGCGAGAGTATGGGCTGGTACGCACATTATACCATGTTGTTGCGTTTTGTTATGGTGTGATCAGGCCTTAGCTGAACGGCCTGCTTGATCACACCTTCAAACATGGAACCAGGAAACGATGTAAATAGCGAGAGTATGGGCTGGTACGCACATTATACCATGTTGTTGCGTTTTGTTATGGTGTGATCAGGCCTTAGCTGAACGGCCTGCTTGATCACACCTTCAAACATGGAACCAGGAAACGATGTAAATAGCGAGAGTATGGGCTGGTACGCACATTATACCATGTTGTTGCGTTTTGTTATGGTGTGATCAGGCCTTAGCTGAACGGCCTGCTTGATCACACCTTCAAACATGGAACCAGGAAACGATGTAAATAGCGAGAGTATGGGCTGGTACGCACATTATACCATGTTGTTGCGTTTTGTTATGGTGTGATCAGGCCTTAGCTGAACGGCCTGCTTGATCACACCTTCAAACATGGAACCAGGAAACGATGTAAATAGCGAGAGTATGGGCTGGTACGCACATTATACCATGTTGTTGCGTTTTGTTATGGTGTGATCAGGCCTTAGCTGAACGGCCTGCTTGATCACACCTTCAAACATGGAACCAGGAAACGATGTAAATAGCGAGAGTATGGGCTGGTACGCACATTATACCATGTTGTTGCGTTATGTTATGGTGTGATGAGGCCTTAGCTGAACGGCCTGCTTGATCACACCTTCAAACATGGAACCAGGAAACGATGTAAATAGCGAGAGTACGGGCTGGTACGCACATTATACCATGTTGTTGCGTTTTGTTATGGTGTGATGAGGCCTTAACTGAACGGCCTACTTGATCACACCTTCAAACATGGAACCAGGAAACGATGTAAATTGCGAGAGTACGGGCTGGTACGCACATTATACCATGTTGTTGCGTTTTGTTATGGTGTGATGAGGCCTTAGCTGAACGGCCTGCTTGATCACACCTTCAAACATGGAACCAGGAAACGAGCGAGATTGCAACACCACCGAGCAGAAAGAAGACAGTTGCAGAAATCCCCTCCACTGGCCAGTAAATGGGGCCTCAAAAACAACGCGCCCGATATAGTTCGCCGAAGGCTACATTTATATATCATAATTAATTGGAATCATGATTTGTTGCTGCTTCTAGCGGAAAATCTTACAGAAATCTTTGTAGATACAGGAGACAACATAGTATCAGTGGAATTGAATCTGCATTACATTTAATGGGTGCTTTCTCATACTCAGCTGAGCACCACTAAACATTTCAAGATGCTGAAGAATGTGCAAGATGGTCTCAACATCGAAATGACATTCAGGTTGTGTTGCCTCGTGTCGTATCGTGGTTTGCCCACAAAACTAGATGGTAATTTCCAGCTCCACTGCTAAGAAATCAAGGTAGCCTACATCATCTTGGGTTACAGGCCAGAATACAGAACTTCGTGTAAGTAAGCAGTCGTAGTTCAATGCTTGCTAAACATAAAATGTTGAAAATGTTTGAGTAATGAGAGTTACCTGTAATTGGACATTAACACAAACCTCGAAAATAGGTAGTTCCTACTGACATGCCTAACATATGTGCAGTTCCAACATGCTTGATGTGGATATATACTGCCCACCACAGTAAACCCAGGTAATTGTAAGATTATGGCCTTGCTTATGGTTCTGATGTGAGTAAGCAAGGTGAACATATTACTTCGAAAGTACTCTACCGACGGATTGAAATCACGGTGATCAGAAATATTCCAACACAAACGTATGCTTTCATCCTTATGCTTCATGCTGGCTTGTATTGTACAACAGCAGAGATAAAGTCTTATAATAATCACCATGAGCACTGCGGAAAATATGTAAATACAGATGTCTACATTGCTTTCCAGCATAACCTGGGTCAATATATGCTGTAGTGTGCAGGGTTCCTAAAGTCAAAACACCTTCGTGCTCAAGGAGGTCGCTGTGACCTATGATGACGTGCCATGACACGAACATGTTCCTTCAGACCTTCACACTGTGGAAACACGTAACTTATATGAGATCAGTAATGAAGCCAGCCACTAGCTGACCAAGTACTATAGCTTTGAGTGGGACAGTGGCAAGATACCACACAATCAAGTGTAAAGCATGAGTATACTCATAACAACGCTAACCTTGTGGTCTGAAGTCACTCTTCCAGAGTATGGATGCAAGCCCGAGCATCTCTGCACCTTCAGCCGTCTGCCAGAAACCAGTCAACGATTTACAAAGAAACACAATTTACATTTATAGCGGCGTCATGCCTGGTCATTATTAAAACGCATATTCGAATGGCGTTGCTTGCGATATTCAGCCTGCTCATTACTACACTGCTAAGCGGCACGAGAAAACTGAATGCTTTGAAAACATTTTTCAGCCACTGGTGCTGTGTACCAGGTGTGGAGAACTGCATTAGAAGCGAAAATACACTAAGACGACTCGAGTGAGTGAGTGAAGAGATGTTAAAAACCGCCCAGGATTTTAACATCGAGGTCTTGAGAGCCGATACGACGACGTCTCGAGGTTTCCGAAGAGATGTCTACACCTCCGACTGGGACGTGTTACATCTCATCACTTCCTATAATTTGTGATGCTTTCCTTCATTTTGGCTGAGACACCTATGACCCTCAAATGCAGTCGCAGTGATAACGAGACATCAGCAATAACGAGACATCGGCAAAACATCAGTGTCGTTATTGAGCTGTGGTGTTAACAAAGAGCTTCAATGATCAAGGCATGAAGGACATGTGTGCAAAGAAGTACTCGGGCAATTGTTGTAGCAGTGAGATAGATGTGGGGTCTGGATTTCACGATATAATATGAGTGTACACATAAAGTTCCACAAAGTTGTACCACCTCTCTCGAGGAACATTGCTTTTATTACTGATGTGGAAAATTTGCTTAAATGTGCAATGACAGAAGACATGTGCTGGGCAATTGTTACGTTTAATCCGACCTCCGACTTTCATTTATACGATACGCAAGAACAATTTGATTGTGCAACCGATGATCTATGCGTGACTTAAGTCGTGCGATGTTAAGTCAAATCCTTTACAAATTTCAACATTCATTGAAGTCTCCGACTCAATAAAAACAACCCAACAGTCTGGGTCAACAACAATGCAACCAAAAATAGATAAGAATTAAATATAAGAGGAATAGCCCATTAAAAACCAGCATAATCAATATCAAACCTTTACAGCCAAAAATAAGAAAGAATTTGCAATAACAAACCCGTATAACACGTAACAGGCCAGCACAATCAATAACAAACCCTCACAATGGAAAAACCCCAGCACAACCAATAGGAAAATAATAATAATAAGCGGCAAGCTCGCACTATCAACAAGTCATCGTAACCAATATTTAACGAGTACATCCAACTGCAACAAGCACAGCCAATTGCAAGCTACCATTGCTGTTTACATCCAGGGACTCTCGTTTATTATGTAGCTGTAACGGCATTTCATTAAATATATTATCTGAAATTTACTTTTTCTTAACAGAATATTTGATCACGAATTACGAAATTAGGCGCTTCTGACTATGGGTAGTTTGATTGAAGTTAAAGCAGCAATCACCTACTTTTCCAAGTTACGCAACGTTATGCGAAGATTAGGATACATTTGTATAAGCAGGCGTGAAGCTTCCTCAGTACACCTCAAGTAATTTTGTGCCTAAATAAATAGCTAATTTATAGTTTAATGCGAACACATATCAAAAGGAGATCTAGTCATATACTTACTTTCTCGTTTATCCAGAAGTGGTTTCGCCAAACTTGGGATCTGCAACAAGATACAAAGTGTTAATCTAGATTCATAGAATGTACTTTCGTAGTATGAATAAAATGCCAACATATTATTTAAACACAGACATTGCCAAGAGTCACTAACCACAAACTAATTGTGTTGTTCAGGATGACTGTCGTAGGTAAGCAGATATGCTCTTCCTGTTACTTAGCAACGCCAATTTAAGACATAAAAGGGAGGTCATTGTTGCGCCTTCAATTATGAGAATAAATTGTGACAGCGAAAGCAGTTTATGGCGGAGACCACAAGATTGTTGGCTTTCGTCATGCCAAATGACATATGGTAGGAGTAAAAACAATTTGATCGGAGAAATGTTGCGACTACCACAAAATTATATAGGAAAAGATTTTGGCTGCTACTATGCTGGTATTTTGAAAGTTAGCACATTATTTATTGGTCTTCTAAATTTTTGTTTTCAACAATAATTCCACTTAGTACAACCACGATGTCTGTAGTTTTTAAAATTTATTTTCCTATTTCATTGTAAACATTTGTGTTTTCGAAACAAAAATTAAATGTCGACTGTGTTGTTTGTGCGCTCTGTTATAAGAACTACAGTATGTAGTGTTCACAAAATATTTAATTAATACACGTCTTACTCAAATTTATTAGTAGGCAGAAATTTATTATGTTGGCTTTTAAAATTAGTTTAACTTTGAACACTACTTGTTTTATCCTTCAAATTAATTTAATATGAGCTCTTCACAGTAAAGCCTGCCTTTGAATAAAAAAAATACTGCCCA
Organism: Clitarchus hookeri; assembly: GCA_002778355.1. NCBI lineage: Eukaryota > Metazoa > Arthropoda > Insecta > Phasmatodea > Phasmatidae > Clitarchus > Clitarchus hookeri. The sequence continues at coordinate 70,176 of NQII01006319.1, forward strand.
TTACTGCGTATAATCCACCATTAGCATTGCTTGTTTCTCTTTGTAAAGCTGGAAGCAAATTACGAACATTGGTTCCATCTATTAACGTCTTATTGAGAGAATGTGTGAATTAGTGGAAAATGAAATAGGATCCTTTATGTCTTATAAATGGTTCATAACAACATATATTTAATATATCTATATTTCTAAAGATTTCAAAATTTAACTTATGCATGCGTAGGGAAAAAACAATGGTTTTTGTACTCTCATTGGTCAGTAACACGAGTTTTAAAACATGACAGTATTAAAACTTATTCTTAACGAAAATCATTACCAAATGATATTACAGTTTCTCAGTGAATTGACAAGATAATTCGAATTACTTTCTAATGGCAACAACAAAGATAATATATTACTTCATATGTCAAAGGATTTACTCTTATTTTGCCCATATGCAAGCGAAGTTACTTATATTAATCAAGAAAGCTTTGACGGAACCTATGGAAACTGTGGTTGAGTGTTGATGGAATTTCCATTTTGAAAAGGAAGTGTTGAGAAGATTTAAAGAGAAGCCATCCACCAGCGCGCGCGGGCACACACACACACACACACACACTCACATCAAGTGGGATACGACTTAGGTACATGTCATGTTCTGTGTGGCCTGTTTTTCCATGAAGAGCAGTTCCACCCACACCTCCTTCAGCCGATACATGCATTAGCTGGGTAGCAGATTAGCATTTGCGCCATAGTACCTCCAGCACTGCATAATCTTGAAATGGTGTTTGGTTTTTGATATCATGTTGTTGGATCCCTTTCGAATTATTTTACACATTATCAGTACGTCGAAAGCATACATTTTCGCTCACAGCCCCACAAATGTTGCCGTAGATATGTAATTACACTCGTCTTTTAAATTTTCCAATTACTTTTGGTTTAATATCGAGAAGCATGGATGGTCAACAGGATAGGAAGGTGTTTTCAAATAGTTTAGGAAGGCTGGATCCAAATTCATGTCACGATAAAAATCTAGCGTTCTTATTCTGCTTATGAAATTGCCAGTGTCTGTATATATGCTTGCTGTTAAGTGATATAATTATGTTTTATTATACTCTAATGAAATGGGACACAAATATTTTCGAGAAATCAAGAACAACTAGATCAGCATTAATTTGCTTGTGGGAAAAGATGAGAAAATTTCTTCATGCTCGAGCTTGACAAACAAAAGGTTTTCGGAGTAAATTATCCAATTACTGGAGACTGATTTTGCCACTAGTTTATTGAGTAGTTTCTCACTGGACACAAGGTTCATTCGCTGCCAGTTATGCGTATTCTCCGTAATTTGCCGAATATTGCATTGTTTGCCAATTTGATTAAATGTCGCACTGAAAGGCATTTGCTGCTGCTGCTTGTTTCGCCATATTTAACTGGATATATTTATCCAGCCAGGAACGTAGTTCAAATTCCAGTTTATGGTGGATTCTTCCAATGTTCTGTCCATGGCTGATGGACAGTTTCAGAGGAATGTGACAAACAGTATAATTTCTCTCATTTGCCAACGCAACCATGAGTCTCTTTTAAGACGATTCTGGAGGACATTCATTCATCGGCAGAAATGGTAGGTTCTTGTGTTCATTGTTCAGTACAGGCGGATAATAATTAACACCTCATACGACGATGCAGCCAACAGAATAATTGTCAAGTACACTAATTATGTCGGTGTCATTTCTGGCCCTCTAATTTCCGCATATCTAAACGCAAGTTCATTGTCCACCTGCACAAAGTATTAGAGTCCATGTAAACGGGATACGTCACTGGCTGGATAGGGCCTTCGTCAGTCGTTTCCATACACATTGATTGTAACATAACGCCTCATGAATCTCTCGAGAAACAAGTGAATGCCGCAATCAGTCAAACTTTCAAGCTTCACTGCAGCCAGTCTTAGCATGGCATCAAATGCATAGCCAGGTGCACTCACATAATGAATACATTTCAGTCCACAGGAATCCAAGCACAGCTCTCGGAAATTATGGACTGCGTCTGCGAGCAGAAGTACGTCTGTTTTAAAACATATTCCTTTACAGATTTGCAGCCAAATGTTTCCCAATTTTTACTGTGCAAAAGCGGAGTCTGCGTCTGTGATCTTTGTGTCTATCAGCCGTTTGCAATAATTTCCCCTGGGCCTTTCGAGTCTTTCATTGCCGCCAATGTGCATAATTATTTGGTAATAAATCCTTTCCTGGTCACCAGTGTCAGATGTAATTTCGATGAGCTGTGGAACACCATTGCTGGCAGGTTCCCTGGCAATGCCGACAAATTACCGGCCATGAAAAGATAAACGCCAGTAATTGATTGCGCTAAGTTTATCTCCAAGTGCTTTTCAAAAGCTAATCATATCATTTTCGTTGTTCTGGATGATTGTAATGTCCTTGATTTCGGATGCCAGTTCTCTGAAGATAAAATTTTCACCACACGCCAAGTTGTGAAGAAATATTGGAGATGTCTTCGGTCGACATCTGATTGAACTGCAGTTATTGCAGGCTGCGCCAAATACACTTCCCGCTAAAGTGGCGGCATTCCCGCATCTTTATTTTGTTTTTGCTGGAACTGCCTACACAATGACAACACCTCTATCCTTGCACATACGTGTTCTGTTGTGCAGGAGCTAGTGGCGGCAGCTTCGGCGATGCTTCTTATATTTCCTTCGCTTTCTCGAATACAGAAACAGTTTTTCCGGCTCATACATCCCTGAGTGGAGAGTCGCACCTTGCTGCATTCCTGATGACATTGCTGCAGGGATGATATTATTATCTGTTCGCATATAAATACAAAAACTGTAAAACTTGAGCTTCTGATATGCTAGCATCAAAACTGTTTCAGAACTAGACTGGCAAGTCTGTATAGGAACCAGCATAGTCTCGATACCACGTCGGCAGCTTTGACTTGTGCTAAATATTTTATTTATCTGACCACTTAAGGGTGTCACTGTGTGCGTAGATGAAAATGGCTGGTAACTGTCAACATGCATAAGAACATAAGACCAAGACAAAGGAAGGAGAAATAAACAAATCCAGACCTGCAGAACGAATTGTTTCGCAACCACAAGCTATTCTGGAATAATGTAAAAGAACATCATACATATAAAAGGAAACAAAAGAAATAAAAACGTATTTATTTCTTACAACAGAAGTATCGCCAGAGCATTAAAATGAATGGAATTTGGTTGCCAATGGGGAACCAGGACGTATGCTTGAATAAAATATGTGAAATAGCTTGAGATTACCAGCCACCCTACTTTTCTCAGACTCACATATCAGATTAACAATTAGTCTCCTATTGGTGCAAACCTTGGACCAATCTTCTTCACTTGTTAGAGTCGGAATTATAATAATTGGACAGTTGCACACGATTACGATTTTTCAATCTCCTATTTGAACATAGTTTTGAATTCGGCAAACGTATGTTCATCAATCGACACTTGCTCACGCGTGACATTAAAAAGTCTTACACTCTACATTTTTTATGAAATTGTCTAGCGAACCTTTGATGGCATGACACGAGTTTATATATTTCGAGTATTTATTTATAGCAATATTTACACGTTCCGGCAAGCAAGTTGTAAAAAGGACATCTGCAGAGCGTACTATGCATTAAGATTTGCAGTTTGTTAAAGAACTTCCTTTTACTAAGGTCAGATTCCCGTTGTTTGTATTGCGATGTTATATTCTGTTCTTATATCAGAAAAGGTCAATATTACGAGACACCATATTCATAAACCAATCTTCGTGACACTTCTGACGCGATCCAGATGAAAAATTATTTTACGTTCTCCTCCTGAAGTTAATATTGCATGCTTACGTTTCACCGATGACATTTTGCACTACACAAAAATGAGCATCGACTAACTGAGAAACAGCTACTTTAGTTCTCGCAAGGAATGGTTATATGACTGTGGTGCAAATGAGGCGAACTACTGATGACATACACATAACCACATTAACTTCACGCAATGACGTACGATAACGTGGTGTAAAGTGTGTAAACCCCTGTTCTGCAGTGTATGAACAACCTGAAGATGGCTACTCTTTGGTATATTCTGATTTTTAATCACCATTCCCAAGAGCAATAAAAGCTTGAATAGCCAAACAGATAACACAAAGCCATTTGGAAGAGCCAAGTATTGCAAAACGACACTCGTCAAACTCTTCGCTGAATCCTGTTTCTTCGTTAGTCGAAATCTTCATAAACATAAGATCAAGGGAAATACATGAAATCACTTATTTTAAAAATAGAATAATTCTTTTATTTTTCCAAAGAGCAATTGACGTTCTTTACATACACGACCTTGAATCTCAAAATTATTTAACTCACTAATTATGTTTGAGGTATTTTCTGTATTGTTTATTACGACCGCTATGCTACTTTATTCAGTTTCGTGATCACTTTCTGTAAGTCTTCATCAACAAATGGATGTAGTGTTACATAGTACTAATCAGTTGTAACAATATTGTATTTCGTTTAGAATGCTTCTTTGTGCTTTGTTGGTTATTTTCGTTCAAAAAATGTATTAATTATAATTTTTTTGCTTTACATGCTTTTTTTTAAATTGAAGCCATGCCTTGAATACACCCACGTTGCCATTAATTAAGAACTTTCATCGCGTAGCTCCCATGCTATTAATTATATTTTCAATTTTTTTTTGGCAAGTAGAGAACATTCCTAGCAGATGTCTAGAACAAGGAATATATGCATATAATTTTTATTTAAGTTTCGTTTATCCAACAGTAAAGTAGTTTTCCCTCGCCTTCACAAACGTCGTCCTAGTGACATAACGAAAGAGTTATTTCCTAGAACATGGTTGCAGAGTGATTACGAGAATTGAATTTGAAGTTTCAAGGAATTATAAAATTATTTTTGTGGCTGAGGGATTCATTTTTGACACACCCTACCTGGCTATCAGAGAAATATATTTGTGTAAAGAGAATTTCAGACGTATCTGCTCTCACGAAAGGAAAACTACTTCCAACTGTCTTGAAGCCCTGCTAAATATTATACTTCCAGGATATTCCTCTGCCTCATGCAAACAAAGTTTAACCAAGTATAGAAAATTACACCAAAGAGACAGCATGTTGGATTAGTGCGCGCTCAATGTAATGTTAGTTTGCATAAGAACTTTTTTTTACTAGGCGTTACCACCACAACTATTTTCTCCGTGCTTTTATTTATATTAATTATAAATTAAATATTAAAATTTATTGATACAAGTAAAATTTTAATATAACCAAAGGTTATTATTTACACTCTAAGTCCGAATCAGTGATATCAATCAATGAAATAACTTTCACTGAAAGTCAGTTGATAAGCAACTGCCGACCGGAGAATCAAGCAAGAAAACTGGGAACAAGTGACTTATAGCAGTGGAATTCTTGGCATTCAGTGGAAAACACAAATAAATCAGTGAAATTCAGCCACCATATTAATTAGTTACCTGTCACTGATTATTAGTCGCTCAATTTTCACTGTTTTCACTGATTTGGCTAAATTGTCACTGTTTCAGATTTAGAGTGTAATGTTAACAGAAGTAAAAAATGTTCGTGTTATATGACATACGTAGGAACCAACAAGGCACATCATACATAGTGTGATTTTTCAAAGGTTTGATCCAAAAAGTACGAATAAACGGCGAATAGACCATAGGCGCAGTGAAACAAAGTTGGGAGAGCAGCTAGATATGTTCGCTATAGGTAACTGTCGCTGCGGGCGCCCAATTAACCTCTTCACTCCTCAAGGTCACTTTGTTTCCTCAACAGGTCGCCATTGTAAAACGTCAGGCAACGCGCAATGTGAACTTCCTGTGGAAAGGGCGAGGTTACTCGCGTTAGTCGCCGCACGACTGTGTGATTAGCTGATTTGATAAGCGGCAGGAAGCGTGGGCGTTGTCATTGGTCCACACGGCGAGCGAGCAGCATATCACGAGCACGGTTACACAGGAAATAATTAACTCGTTGCATCACGGATAGTTTCAAATACAAGTCAGCAAAATGATAACACTACATTGTTCTAATCATTTTTTTAACCATATATACAAAAAAGATTGAACAATGCGTACTAAACACAATAAAGTAGGTAACAGGAAAATCATCACAATTAAAAGAGAAAACAGTACACATACCTCGCACAAACTCCAAATACCACTCATAAGGAAAACTAGAAGTAAAACAAAACAACAGAGCCTCTGGTGTTCAGTAGATTGCATCGTGTTAATAGAGTTACAAATAATTCATTTTGAAAATCAAGCAATATTCCATTACAATTACAAGAATTATTTAAGGGCCACTGACTAGTGTATGTCGGTGCCGTATTTTCGCCTGCTCGAATCTCTGGTTTGAAATGTATGCAAGTACTTGTAAACAATAAAATATACACATCCCGCCTTTCAATCAACCAGAATGTAAACATAAATATACATAAATACTTGTGAAAATATATATAATGCAAAAAATCACTGCAAAGTGACATAAATTTTAAAAAGAGGTAAAAAAAAACTATTATAACACGCGTAAACCTTATACCTTTTCTATTGTCTTTGATCAGTATAAACTCTTACTTTTCGACCTCGACAGCTTGCTTAGATGATAAATAGTGGAAGACAGTGGTAGCGCTTAAATACTTCATAAGTTGGAGCGAAACAGCCCTACAAATTCACAATTCTGGAAGGAGGGACTGCAAGTGTTTTGAAGAGGCTGTTCGCTGTAAACTTAGTACTTTTAAAGTCCTGATTAAGTTATACTTGTATGCACATTGTGCATTCTCCCAACATATGTACAATTAACGTTGCCATGGGACTGATCGCTTTATTCATGACTCGGCCATGTAATAATGTGGAATTATTAAAAAGGAATGCATTCCAGAAATGTGCTTATTCTCACGTTAGAAAACCGAAAGCAAAAAAAAAAAAAAACATCTCAGTATTCACAAATGTTTACATATCAATTTTAATTCAACGCCAAGATACAGAACCACTTTCCCTACGTCGTTACCAACCTTACAGGGCGAATGCTGGTCAGTGAGCACGTTACCATACATGCAGGGGGCAAAGAAATTTTACAAATGTTGATTTCAAAAGTGCTTAATTATTCGTTAACAGCTTATACGGTGACCTTTTTAGCTCAATCAGCGCATTTCTTCAGTGTCTTGATTTTTTTTTTGTGACTGAATAATTACTGCAGGCGAAGTGTCAAATGTCACGAAACCATTCCGAAACTGAATGCCATCAACTGAGACGCCTGCAAGTTAGGTTTCAACCATTTTACAAGAAAAGATTTTGAATAAAATATAAATCGGTATCGATTTACAGTGTTTACGCTGTTTTTAATCATTGGTCTGAGTTCAATTATAGATTGTTATTAATACCACACAGGCCACTACTTCTAAACGGTAAAATAATGTACCTTTATTTCTCGCAACATATGACTTGTAGGCACCTGTATATAATTACTGGCCGAGAATTACATGTCAAAAAAATGTTACGTTCCTTATACATGACAGGGAACAAATAATTTGTAAGTAAAAATAAACAAGTCTAAGCTCAGAAAAAAATGTTGAAGATAAAAACCGCTGAAAAGTTGTAAGAAACAAGACAAAACGACACCTTAAACTGGTTTCAGGTAAGTGAAGTTTTTAAAGAATTGCAATAACCAATCCTAATAAAGAAACTTACCAGAACAACAGCCACGAAGATGAGTGCACAAAAAGTCTTCATGGCTATAACTGAACTTATAATACGCAACAACGCAACAAACACACACTCGGAAATTTCTCCGTCAGCCAGGCTGCTGTATTTATGCTCCGAACTCATCGAAGTATGGGGGTTNCATATTTAGTATTGAAGAGCACGCCGGTGGCCTTGAGAGAGGAAGGCCGGCGGGGGTGACAAGCACGATATTATTTGTTCAAACAGTATCTTTGTCTGGTGCTGGCGATGGTCGCATGACGAGGGGCAGAGGAAGCGCAGAGCTGCGAACCCTCGTTGTCACGCCACTGTGCAGTGTGTCATGGCCACCATAGAGCTATAGTGCGCCTCTCTGGCAGCGCACAGCCGACTAACAGATACGATGCCGCAACGTTAAAGCCGTTTTAGAACCAACACATTTTTTGCCTACAATTTTAAGGATAATTTGTGGTTTTATTGTATAGCAATGAAAAATTAACAGAGACCTGCGAAATTCGCGTTTGTTATTTGAAGACAGTCTAGACTTCAAACATTGTGATTTTGTATCGCCTTTGTCATTGGGTTACAGTTTGTTCGGACACGCCCTGGACGCCTTTGACCAATAGGAAACCACTAACGAGAGGCTGGTCCAATCATGTCGAGCCCAGTCGACAGAGTAAATGTGTCCTCATTGCTGCAGAAGGCAATAAACAAGTGCCACCGACTCGAATGTGTATAGAATGGTAGGTGGAGTTTTGCATGTCTCTATAAATTAATAAAAACGCCAAATTATTTCGGGGCCGCAGTGGTGTAGTGGTTAGAATACTTGCCTTCCACCAAGGCGAGACGGGTTTAATTTCCGGAGGGGTCGCTCCCGGATTTTTCGCATGTGGGGATCGTGCAGGACGATGCCGCTGGTCGGCGGGTTTTCCTCGGGGATATCCCGTTTTCGCCGCCCTTGCATTCCGGCGCTGCTCCATATCTCATCGGCTCTCGATACCTCGATGTTAAGAGCCGCCCAAATCTCTCCACTTCATTAAAGACAATTGTTGTGCAACTCATCTCGTCGGATAGAACGTCCAATCAGCTCTGAAAAAGCCCAGCCATGTACGCGGAGGAACAGGTGAGACAGCTCTGGAGTGGGTGGGCCTGGGGAGCCAATGAGAGTGAAGCGAGGCGAGTGTGGAGCAGCGTCGGAGTGCAGCGGAGGGGAAACGGGAGATCCTCGAGAAAAACCGCCGACCAGCGGCATCGTCCGGCGTGAATCCCACATGCGAAAATCCGGGAGTGACCCAGCCAGGAATTGGACACGGTTCGCCTTGGCGTGAGGCGAGTAGTCTAAACGCTACACCCCCGCGGCCTCTGGGACGGCCTCGGAAATGTAGGAAAGTTGACGAGGCGAGGTCGTCAATTCACGTAAAATACTCGACCGTGTCCGCCACAATCACACCTCGGCTCCTTGTAACATAGGGACGTAATTTCTTTTGTTAAATTAAATAATGGTTTGCAAAAGTATGACAGTAATGGAAAATTACATTTTCATAAATAAATTATATAATTAACTATATGATTTTCAAATCTATATTTTTTCCGTACAAATATCAAAATAAAATAAAATTTGTGTATTAGGCTACAGACAAATATGTAATTTTCCATGTCGTCAGAACTACATGAAAATATTTTCTCCGCAGATTTTTATGCGGTTCGCCAGTATTTCAGTTTTAACTATTGAAATAACATTTGAATTAAAAACCGTTAGAAGTTAAATGCTTGTTGCAAGTGAACGAACTGTTGCATTTCAAATAAATTGCATCGCCAATTTTGTGAATTTATTAAACACTTCTGCTCAAACAAAACTTTGCTGTAAAAAAACTTATTTAAAATTGAAACACTAAAAAATTTTAAGTTAAATTTTCTTATTTACAGTACAAAACCGTGATGGTTTTTTTTTCTCAAATGATTGGGTGCTTGTATCAAGTTGCCATCGATATTATGTCACGTAAGCATAAAGTATTCAGAAAAAAAATTCTGCGCTTGAACATTATTTTCCGCTCTGCTTCAAGGATAGTCCATTTCTTCAATTCATTTGCCTTTCTCTCTCTCACACTCACATGACATTATTACCGTCCGGAACAGACTTTTGTCGCGAGCTGCAATGTTGTGCAACAGATCAGGCTGCATGCTTGGTAATTGGCATCTACGCGAAAGCATTCCACATATAAATGCCGTTCACGATAAAGTGAGCACATTTGAAATCAACATTTGAAAAATGTTACTTCTCCTAACTGCATATATTTTAACGGGCGCAATGAGTGACATGAGAGATGTAAAGTTGTAACGATGGAGGGAAAGTAGTTACATATCTTAACGTCGAATCAAAGCGTTATGTAATTCCTTGTGCTGACTTAAACTATTTATTTCTATTTCAGTATTATTACTGCATATAGGTGAAAAAAGTAAATTATATTTAAAATATTTATTTTTTTAGTAATTTTACAGTTCCACGTGGTTTACGCATGAATAAAATGACGAGGACGAGGGCAGTGTTGATTTTACATAATGCGGAAGAATACACTACGTGCATATAAGTAGATCTTAAGCAGGGCTTTCAAAAGTGCTCAGTTTACCGTGAATAACCCATACACAGGCTAATTCTGGACTCCGGAAGTATCTCAACTAGTATTTCATGCGCTGTATGCCCGTTACACGCCATCACTTCACCAACTTTCTACCAGAAAACATTTCAAAGAATTGCAAATACCTTACTCGTAGTGTCTACGTATTGGTTGGTGTTTTACGTAAATATAAACCAATGATATAAGAAGTATCCTACACATTTTTCGTATACATTCTGTGTTTATTATAATGAATATTTGCAAAAAAACTGGCGTTCTAATGGAAAACACCTTCCTCCATGAATTCTTTTGATTTGAAAACTGGTGCCCAATAAAATTGGTTACATTTATTTGATAGACGTTAAGAGTTGGGATTTGTGAATAAAAAATACATATATGTTTCTAGGCTTGCAGAATGTTACAGAGTTTCTGTTGCAAGTTTCAAATACTTGTAAAAAGGTCAGAGTATTTAATGTTCTGAGCGGTAATCCATGTCCGCAAACGTTCAGTTCTACAAGTAATACAGAATCGTATAATAAATTTCAAAATTCTAGCTTCGGCTGGGTAGAAGAGAGTTTGTGACGTCAGTTCCAGCATCAGCACAATAATGTATCCAGTGTTTTAATCGTACACGTAGTGGTATGCTGTTCCAGTTGTTGTTTCGGCATCGCATACTAGTCCAGTACAAGAGCAATTGCAGCTTGGTCCAGTACAAGAGCTATTGCATCCTGGTCCAGTACAAGAGCTATTGCATCCTGGTCCAGTACAAGAGCTATTGCATCCTGGTCCAGTACAAGAGCTATTGCATCATGGTCCAGAACAAGAGCTATTGCATCCTGGTCCAGTACAAGAGCTATTGCATCCTGGTCCAGTACAAGAGCTATTGCATCATGGTCCAGTACAACAGCTATTGCATCCTGGTCCAGTACAAGAGCTATTGCATCATGGTCCAGTACAAGAGCTATTGCATCCTGGTCCAGTACAAGAGCTATTGCATCCTGGTCCAGTACAAGAGTTATTGCATCTTGGCCAAGGCCAGACCTGCGGTGCATCTTATTTAATACTCACTCAGCAGTGCCCGGTGTGTGTGTGTGTGTAGAATGTCTTCAGCCACTTATAGAATTCCTGTAAGCAGATCTTCTTCAGCTCTAATCGGGTCTTGTAAATACTTTTCATGTGGTTTTAATTGTGGCACATTACACTACTTATTCCGAACGTGCGTCTCTATTCGAATACATTATCTAATCTTGCCGCTCTGAAAGAACTAAGAGTTTGTAATATAATTTTTTTAAACGCTTTTTTAAATTTCGATTCCACGGTGCTATTGGACCAACACCTCAAGGTGGAAGGATATGCGAGGGCAAAGGGGGAAGCCGAGAGAAGGAACAATGCTCAGTTTCATAACAGCCTCTAGATGACTCTTACTTCCTACCTCGTTGAAGAAGAGGGCGAGTTTACACTTTTACATATTGTATATTTGTCACTTAGATACATACAAATTTATGAAATAGTAAATAATGCTATAGAGAACAAATAAGTAACTATCAGAATTTTCCTTGTAATATGAGTTAGTCCGAAACTATGTTACAAGCTTGCTTGAAAGCTCTATAACATCTGTGTTTTAGCTAATGCAGGCGACGTCCGAATTCTTACACACGCTTGGGACGTCACCAAGTGTATAGTCTACTCTCGGCTGCGTTACCAAGGTGTATGGACAGGAAACAAACAATAATAAGATTACAATTTCTAATAATAGTTCAAGACAGGAATATCGATCCGACCCAAGGAAATTCAGAAGTCACGAGATTTACAGCGACGTTTCTTAGAGTGGAGTGGAGAGGTTAGGGTGGCTGTTGACACCGAGGTCTTGAGAGCCGATGAGGGTTAAGTGACGTGAATATGGAGCAGCGCCGGAATGAAGGAGCAGAGGAAACGGGAGATCCCCGTGAAAACCCGCCGACCAGTGGCATTATCCGGCTTTTTTTCCACATACGGAAATTAGGGAGTGACCCTGCTGGGAATCGCACCCAGTTCTCTTAGGTGGGATGTGAGTAGTCTACCCACTATACCACCACGTCATCACGTCTCTTAGAGTATGTTTTTATTGGGGAAGTTGCGAAAGAACACACGAGACTGTTTAGCATTCTCTCATTACTCGTAGTCGCATTGTCGAGGGGCGTGGGGGGCAGCACCTATGTAATGCGAAAAACAATTTTAATATACTTGAAATAAAACGAGAAAAAACCTTCCGTATGATATTTTTTATAATGAAATCTCGATTTATTGAAAACTGTCAATATTATATATATCGTAGCCCCTCTTTCTTATTTCAGAGTTTTGAAAGAATTTCTCCATATAGTAGGTCTGTGTAAGACTAACTATTCCCCTGCTACCTAGTTCAGCTTAGCAAGGCGTTATACATTATTTGCATTCTAGTTATTTTCAATTCTTCGCGGTGTGATTTTCAGCTTAAATTTGAATCGGGATTATTCAGACCAGTAGTAATTCAACTCATGATGAAATTTTATCCCTAAACAAACGATTTATTGGCCTCTCCCAGTTCTTGCTTCAGATGAGCCAGCAAGCTTGGTGTGCGTTTTTGGTTTAACTTGGCATCAACTAAGGCGGAATTCAATCTGCGACCACGCAACTTAACTACGCCATCGTCCTCAATCACCCTTGAACAGCCGGCACTGATTAGCAGTTGATAATAACACTCCAATACAAACTTATCTTGATCAATATATTTTTCAGAGTAACAATACGTGGCTTATCATGTGTGTAAAACCATGTGTCTGAAATGTTTGCTGGGACTTGTACCTAATGAAGAAACTTTTGCAAGACTAACATTGTTCTGAGGCAGCAATCAGCCAAGACAGTTTCTATTTTATTATTTCGTTATCATAAAAAAACGTCTGCGAAAATTTTAACTCATAATTTGACCTTGGAGTTGTGAGAATATAGATGTCGTCAGTATTGATAAGAGCTTTTTTGAGGATCAATCACACACATGTGTGTATGAATTCACAGCATGTCACAATACAAAATTTTGTATAGCTTACGCATTACGAACACTTACCAATCTGTATGCTAGACTAACGTATGAGAAAGTAGGGAGGCATACAGGTAAATAATTGAACCAGAATTGAATTAGAATTCGGCTGTAAATCAGATCCAATACAATAGTAAACATACAGCTCTCTGGTAGCTACACTCCTTGTGGCCGGGTGGAACTGGAGAGTGAGTTCCGCCTATGAGACCAGCCAATGAACAAGCGACTTCTGCTCGAGTGTGTACATTACTGTGGAGTCTAGCGTGGCGTCTTCTTATAAAGCGAAATGGTAGGGCCTCTATGTATACCCTAGAAATAATATCTGGTGTTAACACAAAAAAATTGACGGGGTGAGTTTTCACAGTTTATTTTTCCATACACAGGTCGAGAATGACGAGAGAAGCAACTCTCATACGAGCAGTTTCTTACTGTTAGCAGCGCGGCGCTGCACTGGCGAAGACGCTAAGGCGACGTCTGTCAGCCCATGAGAGAGTTGATGTCGACGTGCATCTTGCTGATTGTGGAGTTGGCTATCTTGCCCACTTCCTTCTCCATCACATTAACAATCACGTTCTTGAAGATCTTGGTGAAGGTGTCTGTGAGGACGTCCAGAATGTCCTCTGCTACTGGGTCGTTGTTGTCGAAGTGCACCGTGATGACCCTACGACGCCACACACTAGTTAGTCACATACTCACAGCTTTCGAGAGCCCGAAACTCAACCAACACTATTTCACATTTTATAATACCCAAAAAATCTATTAAATGTATTATTTATTGTCTTGTCAGACTGCTTGGCATGTTGGTTGGGAATCATTTTCTCTGGACAATGAGTTCAGGGGCTCTAATGTAGTGCAAGTCATACATGTATACGCCAGTTATATACGTAATTTACATTTCAGTTGTTCGACCCTCCCACTGTACAAACACTGGGCCGCAAAGCTAATGCAGGTACTGCTTATAAACGTCTGACTATGAATTCGTATACAGTTTCGAAACAAAACAGTAAATTAGTATTAAGTAAATGTAAACAGGTATATCAAATAAATTCTTAATTTTACAGCACACGGTAATTCTTGGAACGCCATAATATAATTGGAATTCGAATGCCTAGCCAACCGATATGGCACTCACAAATTCAGTGCAGTACGAATACTCTACCAAATGAATTGAAAATAATAATTATTTTTTACTCGTCATATTTTCTTCTGTAAATACCATATTTGTTTACATTGTTTGACATAATCATATTTTGTTCTGTAAGGAATATAGTTGTTTACATTCTTTGAGTTACGTAATTCACTTACTTAACGCAGAAAATATTCTTTCTTGTTTCCCTTCTTAGATATGCAGATATCACATACGCTTTTGTTTAGTGCTAAGCAAAGCTGAAAAATGACATCTACCCAAAAAAATTGTGCAAGGAGAAAGTTAAATCTAAAATTAAAATACCTCAACAAGTTTCGTTCTTATTACAGTTAGAAATATTTTGTTGTTATTATGCAGTTGCGAGATGGCCACTAAATTAAAGAAATTGAATTATATCTTATCACTTAATCTTGAACCACTGAAATGTGTTTTAAAAAAGCAATGCTTTTTCAGAGTGCAAAATCATGTGACTGCAAGACCCCAAACTAATACCTCGGTAGACCACGAATTTAGGCAGTTTTAAGATTGCCAAATGTAATATTAAGTGTTAAATGTTCAAGTAATGCAACACAAGAAGAAGTGGCAACCGTAGAGATGTAGGTCGCCATCCGCCATGACAGGACGTACGACGTAGAATCCACGATCTCACATCTGAAACTGAGATGTTTCCAGTTGTAAGTAACTTAACAAGCTTTGTGTTACCCTGTAAGTGAATTAGTCCCTACTTACCCCTGGCAAGGTTAAGTATACTCAGGTTAGGAACAAAACGAGTTTTCTTACCGGAGAGTTTTCTCCGCTAGCTGGGCAGTGTTCCAAAGAGGTCACCTATAATTTAAATTGTATGCTAAGGTAATAATAAAAGAGAATAATTTTACTCAGTTACGTTGTTATTATACATTTAGTTTATGATTACCGCAATTATTTTAACGTAGATAACAGTAAATCTGGCACACCAGCGACACTAGGGTTACCTAGTGGCGAAAAATTAAGTTGCCAAACTAAAATCATTGAGGTTACCAACCTGAGCAGAATAAACCTTACCCCTGGTCGGCGAGCTTAAACTGCTGGAGGGACATCGTGATGTCAGAGGTGTTCTTCAGGTTGGCCAACACGACGACGTTCACGTACAAGTTGGTAAGGTCTCCGTGGACCTTGCCCCTGGGACCCAGGATGCCCACCTTCGCTGCGTAGTCGAAATGGTACTGCAAACAAACACGCGAGGATCATCGTCCGTTGTCGCAGGGCAGCCAACAACATGACGGGTACCTCATGAGGACGGTGGTCCAGTTCACAGATTGTATTGAGAGAAAGGTTTGTTCAGGCCTACAACATGCTTGTTTGTATAGGGCCAAAAATAAATATATACTTCCCTTAACTAAATATTTTGTTGAGTAAAAAAAACTTTAAAAAAAGTGTTGTTTATCTAACAACATACACTCTTGATAAACAAAAATTCTATTCAACCAAATAAAATTAGACCACCAACAAAATATTAAATTGAATCAACCGTATATTTTTGTTTCGCCACTTTTTCGAAAATGCAGAACGAGAGTTTGTATTTCATTTATGACAAATATTATAATAGAAGCGTTTGTTAGTGGATTTATTGGTGCTTAATAAACGTATAAACATTCCAACAAAACAATTACAACAAGAAACTAGTGAGTAAAGATGTAAAACCTAAAATATTTATTCGCGTACTTTGTCTAATATTTCAAATGTATGTATGAATGTGAAAACTTTCCAAATTCAACAGTCGTTACTTCAGATGAGTTTGCTAGTGCGAAACCCACGGGCACGAACGATGTAAGTTCAAATCACGGCCGGGCTCACAATTTTTAAATATTAACAGAAACTGTTGAATGTACGTAGAGTCGAACGAATCTTTAGTTACACCAACAAACTCACAGTTTCGGGAAACCAAATAAGAACGACATAATAATTTAATTTCGAAAACAAAATAATTAATTTGGCTGTGACAAACAAATAAAGTTCGATTCAAGAAAACCTTTTCCTGGACTTGGCTGCGTGGTAGTCTGTGGGTGGATTTCGAAGCCGACATCCGGCCAGGCAGTCAAACTGGGCGCGGGACTGTCAAACTGGGCGCGGTACGGTCAAACTGGGCGCGGGACTGTCAAACCGGGCATGCGACTGTCAAACTGGGCGCGGGATTGTCAAACCGGGCGCGGGACTGTCAAACTGGGCGCGGGACTGTCAAACTGGGCGCGGGATTGTCAAACCGGGCGCGGGACTGTCAATTCTCTGGGATTTCTTAGTTTATAATAGTAGCCCGAGCTTTATTAATAATTGAAAGATGCTTCATAATTCATGGTTAATTGTGTAAATTGATGAAGTAATAATATTAACGGGGTGAGCTGGCAGGTAGATTTGGAAGTCGTCAGCATAAATATGCTAAATACGCTGTGTTTTAGTAGCTGACGGAGGTCATTAATAAAAATTAAAAAAGTAGGGGTCCTTGAACAGAGTCCCGGGGCATTCCATTTTTAACCGTGCGTCAAGCGGATTGTTCTCCGCAGACAACTCTCTGATAACGACCACACAAGTAACTTTTAATCCATTCTAACGTGATGTCAGAGAAATTAAAAAATGATTTTAGCTTTGCAAGTTATACATCATGGTCGTCGGAATAGAATGGTTTGCTAAAATCTAACAGTGTAAAACTCGTTATCAAACAGTTATCCATGTTATATTTTATATCATCAGTGACCTGAAGAAAACCCGTACATGGGCTAAACGACCATCAGATTATTTTCAATAATGTACCTTGTAATCTGTTGGTGTGCAATATGTTCAAGGTCTTTGGAAATTGTGTGAAGAATGCTTATGTGTGTATAATCACTGGAACATTGTGGACTATTTGTCTTCGAGATGGGTATTACTGAAGCAAATTCCACTTAGTTGTAAAGCCGCCTGCAAACATCGAATAATTAAATATTTTAGCTATTGCTTCTTAGATAGACGGCAAGGTAATGTTTATCATGTCAATTGAAATTCTGTCATAACCCTCAGCCGAATAGTCCTATTATGAAAGCACACCTATCCCGAATTTTTAGATTGTGTAGCTGAAGGAGTGAAAGTTACCCCAAATAAATATAATTTTTTTTCAAACCAACGAAATTTACTCCACATCATTTGATTTTGAAAACACTACTAATTATATATTTTACTTACTGAATTTCATTTTCAACTGTTGTTCATGTCAATCCGCAGCGAAACACATAGTACCGAAAACATATTACTTTGGTACGTACTATTTTTGGTCATAGAGTGATAAACAAAACATCAGAAAATTATACGTGAGTGACTGTCCATTTATTCGAGTACAATCTCGCAAGTTCGAGTCCTTTGGTTGGTTGAGAAGATGGATTCCATGTGATGTAGTCGACCAGAACGAGATCTGAAGAGAGCAGAGACAAGTGAACTAGTAGTCACTTGGTTACGTGTAACATGGACAAGAACAGTCTGTTCAGTAGAAGAAGCGTCATTAAGAAAACCAGTTTGTCGCCGAAAGATTTGTGTGCAGTATAGACAACTAAGTGCACACAAGCGGATATAATTTGGCTATTGGGTATCTGTGTGAGTATACATTCTCTAGTTGACGGGGCCTATCAGAATTAAGTTACTCCGGCACTGATCTTCAGTGATTACCTGGCAGATACCTCAGACGCATTATTGTTAAACTCATCCAACCACGAAATAGTTTCTGAACAAACGAGTTTTCCCGTGCAAGTTGTAATGGAATCTTTTCGCGATAAACAGGTGACCCTAAGCATCATATTAACGAATGTTCGGTGAGTAGTTAAATTGAAGGAGAGAACGAGAAATGAAGAACTTTTGCTCAGTGTAAGAAAGAATCTGATGAGAGTTTTAGGGTGTCTACCCAGATAGCATATACGCTTCTGGCAATTTGTCCATTTGACCTGGATTTTACCTTTCTTAACAATATTATCATAACATATGAGGTTCAAAATTTATTCAAGCTAATTTCTCACTAATCGCTCGTACTTCTAAATGTTGAGCCTACAGTTAGTTTTGACTAAACTTGCACATTGTCAAAGCAAGCTTTCAGCAAGTGTAACTAATCAGGCTTGCTGCAAGTTAGGCATGTGGAGACTATTTAGCTTGATTCAAGCTCGAGTCAAGCTGATGTGGCTGTCGGAGTACTAGTTACCAGTGATTTCTACTACTCCGCCAGTCAGCAGAAGTAGAAGACTGTTTACTGAATCTTCAATTATAAGTCAAATAATCGGAGAGGATGCGAAATGAAGATATGCCGAGTAAGGTAATACAGGAAACGAAACTAATGAGAATTTGAGAAAAGGAGAATCATCTTTGTTTGATAATGAATTACTAATAACTTTCTAAAATTGAAAATCACTGGAGAAAAACTGTAAGGAGTAAGATAAAGAGTGAGACGAAGGTTTGAATACAAACAGACATAAATAAAGGAGCAGGCAACATAAGCTTTTGAAAATGATAAGGGCCAAGAATGGAAGATGTACAGTTTAAACCTGTCAGAGAACGGATATGCCAAAGAGGAAGTATTTTACTGATCGTAATCACTTAGTTAATTAATGATATTTTTCACTACAAAGACTCCACAGAGGGAAACTCTGCAATCAGCTGATGTAGATGCCTTACGTTGAGATCCTTGAAGCCCAGAGCGACAGCCACTGTAGCACTTCCGGTGCTGAGGTCTGCAGTCACGTTACCGTTCCTGAAGATGGTGTCGATGCCGTAGATCTTGCCGTTGTCTAGGTACAGTCCTCCCTTGATGAGGCCCTGAAACGTAAGAACCACCACGGCAATTCATATATCCATTCAGCATATACAAGTACAGGTAGGTGATTTATCCTCACACCATGCAAGACTGTGTCTGGGAAGGTGACTTTTCAATGTTTCGGCAGCTAGATACCTGACACATTATGGGGTAGACTGATTCTAGTGAAGGTTTTGAAACTTATTTGTAATCATCGGTTTTAAGACAGAAGATCATCGTGGATCTTCTGGAAACTGTATACCGGATGTTCACTAACAAATTAAAATAACTACCACAGTGAGGGAAATAAGTACAAGTGGAGCATATTGCATCAAGTAACCAACATTCTAACGTATATAATTAATCCGCGAATGGCAGTGGCAATTTGCAGAGGCAGGAATGCAATCACAATAACTAGGCCACAGGCAGTGCAAAGAAATGACACTTTATTTACACATTTGGGCTGAAGGCATGGGGACATAGTTTAAGTTCGATGTCTCTTTTCAAAGTGTCTGGTTAAACTGTCGGCCACCGTCACCCAGACAGGTGGTGCGGTGATGAAGCAGGTTGCGATGCACATGTTCAAAGGATTCCGGCACAATGAGCTCATCCCTCGTGTCAGGTGGTGTGGCATGCTTTGATGTGGCCCCGCAGCCAGATGTCAGGTGGTGTGATGTCAGGTGGGTGTGGTGGTCGAGGTGCCGGCGAATCTCAGTGGCGAAATGAGTTTGGACACCATCCTGCTAAAACCCCATCGCCTCACGAACATCTGAAGGAACTTCCTCCAAGAATTCCGGTAACACGTCCTGCAGGATCTGTATGTACGCAGCACCTGCAAGACTGCGACCGTTAGGTACTGAGCAGTAACATCATGCATGCAGACCTGCGCACAGGCTAGTGGCAATACCACGTTTTCAAGGTTGCATACCCACCCCTGCACATTGGACGTTAGACTATTGGTTCCATGATAAAATATTCTCCATTTTTACTTACCTACCCCACTCTGATGTTTAGTATCATTTGTTAGTAAACATCCAGTATTTGTGGAACTGCTATGTTCATGTTGAGAATGTCGTTCGGTTTGTGCCTATCAATCTCTATTTTGTCCCCCGAGTAAGTCACTGTAATCAAGTCTCACCTGCTCAATATGTGGAATCCCCTCTCCCTAGCAGTCGTATTGGTCTCATTGGCAACAATTGTTTAAGTAGCAGTTTTAAAAAAAGTAGAATATTTTAATGTAAATATTTATTTTCAATACAGAAATCAAAGTCGATATTTGCCGCCAATTTAAAAAGTTAGTTCTTGGTACGTGCAGTAACAGGAAATGCAATATAGTTGCCTGCTTTTTCCCTTGTAGCTGCGCACACAAGAGTGCATCGAGGAAACGTTCAAAACTTGCGACCTGGCAACTAACGCTGGTTCGCAATCCCATTCAAAAATTTCAAATTATAGCAGCCAGAAAATGCACAAGCCACAGCATATTGAAAACTGACTGTAGTAGCATATTTTCCACGCAAATAAATCAGGAAAAGTAATACCTAGGGCCGGCTGTAGTTTTGCGAAAATATTCCAGGGCTAGTTGTACTGCAAAACACATTAGTTCACAAAAATATTTTGTACTTGGATGATGCCAACTTTCACGTGACTTGCCTCTCATCCAGCCATTCACGAACGTTCAGTGTCCGTGTAACCTAAATCTGATTGGCCAAGCAGAGTATAAAATGCCTTCTCACACAAACACGTGGTCAATAGCGGAAATATACGTGGAAGTATGCACGTAGGAAGATGAAGTATAACTTGCGTATACGGTATACATGTGGCCCTAATAATACCACAACTTATCATCAAACGGAAACAAGGGGGGCGCTGGTGGCAAACACAATTATACATACGTAGAAATTTGATTGGTTCTTCAAGTTTTCTGGGGGACATGAAGTTTCAAGCAGTTATTTGACGACACAAAACCACACTGGCTCACTGCATACGTCTCTAGTACCTTCCTTGTTAAAGATATCAACATGAACCGCGTTATTGTTCAGCATGTCACCCTCCTTTGAGGACGACATAATATAAAATGCTTAAAAACTTAGAGGTACATGATTTGGTCGAATGTAGCATTTATCCGCGTAATGTTTAAACTATGACTGTCGTTTGGTTATGTTCAGACATGCTGTCCAAAGACAAACAGACTATGAAATAAATAACCATCATAGCTATTCCATCTATGTTGTTGTGAAATATATTCTGTTATGTCGAACACTAAAGTGGCGGATCAATGAGGCACGTAATATTACACCGACATCTATTGTCTGTAAGTGCAAAGCTCATGTTCGTGAGCTTGTGCACACTCAGTCAGTCCTAATGCCGTACTTAATGGAAGAAGGAATTGTTCGTGCAATCACACTGTTGCAGGAAGGATGGACTATTCGCGCAGTGGCTGCAGAACTCAATGTGGCGAAATATGTTGTTGGTAGGACATGGAATTGATTCAGGGAAACAGGAATATACACTAGTATACCAGTCCATGGAATAAAAGACCAAGAAAAGACCAGAGAAGACCAATACGTGCTCAACGGCGCACTTCCGGCGGCGCAGTGCAACTGCTCGTGACGACCAACATGATCTCAGGTCAGTAAATTTTCCATCTATCCTAGTTGGGTATTTAAAATTACTCAAATAATTTACTGGAGATTATCTCGAAAATATACCCCAGCATGCATTACGAAACACTTAGCAATACAGCTTTCCTAGTAAATTATTTAAGAATTTCCCCAAATATACTTTAGACATGGAACCATTAGAATGTTATTGGAAACAGTGTGTAGCGAGGAATCCAAATCATTAATCTTAACATCCAGTTGGATATATTGACCTCGTAAAGTATAAAGTACGCCCTCTCAGAGACCTGGGCCAAATTGCGGTAGACGATAGCTCAAGCTTGCAGTCTAAGCGTGCATCTAAGTGTGCTTCGATAACTGCCTAAAAACAGAAATACACGAAAAGTGATAATTGCCATGCTTCAACCTTGTGTATGCTGCGAGCTATGCTACAATTATATAAAAGGTGAATATTAGAATGTGCTCTGGTTTTATTGGCACTAATGGGGCAGATTACAAACTCACATAGATCGAGAGCATTTGCGAATTATCTGATGTTTTTATTGTGTGGTCACTTGCCACAAAAAAGATAAAAACATAAGCGTGGTTCAGTGCAGACGATTACAATTTAAAACCCAGATTTCTTTTCTGGGAAAGATTGGGAAATATACCAAATGCCAATTTTTTTTTTTTTTTTTATAGTGGAGTGGAGACAGACTGCTGTTGCTTGCGCTTAAACATGCGAAGCTGTGATCTTCGTTGCCGACGTCACCAACACGATGACTTCTGACCTCAAATTATACGTTTCAATCTTTAACAGTCCCATAGTTATGATTGTTTTTCAGGTGAAAAAAAAGGTTTTCTTAGCATATAATTCGATCTCCGATTACCTTTCAGGCACAAACGCCGAGACGTTAATAATACCAATAAAAAACATCCGAAACCACACGTATGAAAGCAGAATTGTGCTTCTGTAGCATCTCCACTCATGGCACGGAGGAGGGACGAAGACAAGCGCTGTCTTCACGACTGTGGACCGAGCAGAATTACGCACCGATAAGACGCTCCAGATAGCTAGTATGACAAGTCACTTATAAATAATCAATATATCGGCTGATTACCTTCTCCAAACCAACCCGCAACACAATTTCCTCAAATACAGTACCTGATACCCACCCTTGATAAAATTTAAAAGGGAAAAACCAATGTAAGTACACGTTGACTTACAAATTTGAACGTGTCATTGATGTCCTGGACGTTGTAAGGATTCAGATTCATAGACGTGGCATCTGTATGGATTTTGGTGATCAGTTTGTCAAAGACGGAGTTGAAACTGAGACTGATACGGGTACTGATGGTCCTGTGGACGAATATTGAAACTTAATTAGTATAAATTCCAGTAAACAACTTAACAATAACACGAAAAATTACTTTGCATTGTGGAGATATTACTAAAATTATGAAAATGTGACATAATTGCTTATTTTACTTGCACTTACAATTACTGCTTGTAATTATAATTATGTTACATGTTTGTTGCGTTTTCTGTTTTTTTTAGAGATATATAATTATATTCTTTCTTGGAGTGAGTGAAGAGTTTTGGGCGGTTGTTAACATCGAGATCTTGAGAGCCGATGAGAGTGAAGCGAGGTGAGTGCTGAGTGTTGACAGATTTGGCGGGCTCTTAACAACCAAGTAGTGAGAGCCGATGAGAATGAAATTAGGTGAGAATGGAACAGCGCCTGAATGAAAGGATGGGGGAAACTGGAGATCCCCGAGAAAACCCGCCGACCGGCGGCATCGTCCGGCACGATTCCCACTTGCGAAAATCCGCAGTGACCCGGCCGGAGATTGAACCCGGTTCGCCTTGGTGGGAGGCGAGTTGTCTAACCGCTCAGCCACCGCGGACCCACTAATACAAGGGATTTATTTCCGTGGCTAGAAGTTATGCTTCCCCCAAGGTTTTAACATGCACCATTGTTTCATTTTGCATATATTTCAAATTGTTACATCGAGCGGGGTGGCGCATTGGTAAACCACTCGACGTACAATCCGCAGGACACAAGCTCGATGCATGATCTGGCAATCCTGATGTCGGTTTTCTATGGTTTCCCCAAATCACTCCAGGTGAATGCTGTGATAGTCCATTACTACAGGTTTTTACCTATTCTTCCCACGTTCCTTATTCTCTGAGCAACTTGCTACGTGAATGACCTCACTTTCGATGAGACGTTAGACCCTGTCTACAATATCACACTCTCACCGCATCTGAGAGAGGCTAAAGTTGTTAAACTCACAGTGGTTTTAATTTGTGCGTGTGACTAATGGAGGAAAAGCAACATGCTGAAAGAAGAAGCTGAGTAGGACTTTCAATGAGCTTAATTAATAGCGGATTGGCTGTAATCAAGTGAAAGTTCACAAATATGAAGATTTGTCTCCCTCTATATTGTGTTTTCGCCATAAATACAAGCATTTAGTTTTATATAAATCTGGAGTTACCTGAACTGCTTTAAAAATTGCATGAAAAACTTCTCACTTTATTTAGACAGCGCTGTATTGAAAAGTTAAAACAGACACAATTAATAGGTGAGCCTTTCCTCTGAGAACATTTGACTTGTGATAAAATCTCCCGTCATTATGATTTTATGTGGTTCTATATTATTAACCAACAAAAGTGTGTTATAGTCTATTCGCGGTTTCTTCACACTTTTTGAGTCAATCCCTTGAGAAATTGCCCCATGTATGACGTGATTACTTATTTACTAAATATGTCACGTTCTATAAACATTGTGTTCTTCTGTTAACATAAATATACATTGTTTTTAGGTAAATTTAACTTTTACTTATATTCGATCTATTAATTAATATTTGGAGTTTATAATTTATATGAATAAAAACAGTGATAAAATAGGTGGGTTGACATTACCTATTATGGGCTGTTCACGGTAAATTGAGAACTTTTGAGGCCCTAGTTACTTTTTCCTTTCAGTCTTTTTTTATCCTTTAACCACGTTTCAAATCAGTATAGCAATGTAAGTAATAAGCACAGTGTGTATATTCCACCGCACTCGGAAGTTAACGTCAAAGGCTAACATTAAATTTATTTATCGACTATTATTCCAAATAAGAGGACTTTTAAAAGTGCTCATTTTACCGTGAAAAGCCTATGAAAATAGTTTATATGCAAAATATTATCACACAAAGTGTGCACATTGGCGATGCGTTGTTCCTTTTGTGTAATTTTCTAGACTCTGATAGGCTCTGCTTGCATGAGGCGGAGGAATATCCTGGAAGTAGAACTTTAGCAGGACTTAAGAAAAGTGTGATGGAACCGTGAATGGATTATACCCGTGTCGTCTTTATCTTTTTATACGCCGCAGTAATAATTTTTATATTAAAGTAACATCAATCACACTACCATTATTCACAAATTTGTTGATCCATCTCATGCAGTTTCTGACATTTTGCAAATAACATATTTAAATTAATCTTTTATTATCATGTTAAGTAGTAGGTCCTATCATGTTTTCTACCCAATTTTCCAAACGAATAATCTGACATAGTTGGTATTTGAAGTTTAATTAAATTACAATTAAAACCTATGTATGTCAGTGTGTATACATACATACGTACGGACAGTTGAATCTTTTTGTAAGATATTTCAAGGGCATAGTTACATTTTTCCATCGAGAATTTCCCTTTAACCCAGTCTGCAATATATTTAGACTTTCCTTACCTTTAATTCGGTTTTGGAATAAAGCTTAAATATAGCCGTATATACTGTACAAATGTAATTGTTGGCTGCTTTAATCTTATTTAAATATGTACTGTGATTGTTGAGGTTAGTTGAGCCCCTTCCCTATGGGTTATTCTGAATAAACTCTACGAAACTTCCATATACACAGTTGACGTTAACTCGTCCCGTGAGTAGAGATGAAAGAGAAAGGGATGTAGAAAAAATTACTTCTTACGTTGAGGTAAAAATATTCCATGCATAGAGGTTTTTACCCGGAAAATAAAGTGGCTGCAACATTATTTCCATATATAGAGGTTTTCCTTGTATAGAGGTTACAAATCAACAAGGTCAAATGTATATGCACACGCACATTCATATAAGGAAACTTTGATTAGAGCAGCCAGTACTGCAGTTCCTTATGTAATATTTAGTAGGCTGCAGAATGCTATAGTAAGTTTGTTGAGTCTGCTCTGCTCTGGTGTAATGAAGCAGCTAAACGCAGCTCCAACAGCGGCATGTGTTCGACTCACCCGCCCTCCACCAGGCCATAGGCGACCACGCACACAGCAGCAGTACACAGCAAGCTGAAAGTCTTCATGGCGACTGGATTGCACAATAGTGGGCCGCGCCAGATAACCACTGCTTTATATAAGTCTCCAGACGTCCCCGGGACGTCAGCATGGCAACTGCTTTTTTTTCGGCACTGCTGAATTCATTGTTCCACACCTGATGGCGATAATGACACATTGCTGGCGAAACACCTGCAAGATAACATTGAGAACGCGTTGCTTCAAGCACCACGCAAACCACTTTGGGAATCCTATCTGCCCATTTTTAAAACTTCCAATTACTGATTAATAACTGAATACTGGTATCTTTGTTGTAACCATATTTACCTCGATAACATTCACGTGCAATGCGAAGCCGTACTTTTCCAAGTTTAGCAGATTTGATATTTATTTCCAGGGAATGGTTTTTCGCGAAAGCAAATTAAATTTTTTTTTTTTTCCTTTTGGCATTACAGACAACGCAGTTATAAAAATTCACCTTTGACCGTTATCATCTGTTGCTGTACTGAGTCTGTTGGAAAAGTGCGAACTCTGTAAAAGGGGCAGATTGTAAAAGTATCATCAACAGTGTCTGTACGAATCCTTACCTTACGTCTGCACTTGTATAGCGGTCGGAGTTTTATCACAGGAGGTGTTTCATAGTTTCTGTTTTGCTTACAGGACATAAAATCAGGAGCTTTAACATAACAACTGTCATTTCAAATAAAACGGAAATGATACATTTCAGAGACGATGTAACAATACCGGCTGTCTCGTCAACCCTTTAATTTTTCATTGCCAAATTATTTTTTAATTTCTAGTGTTGCTTATAATAAATTTTTGATGGGTGCTGTACTTGAGCTGGCTAAGAACTTGTTTCGTTAACACAACCAATAAACTGTAGAATTTGTGTTCGGTGATCAGTGATATGAACCAGCAAAGTTCCCGGTGGAACCGGCGCTTTCCTCACCAAACCTCTCCTCCTGGTAACTGATAACTATTAAAAGGTCATACCAGGAGCGCTTCTTGCTACTGTACGTTAACACCCGCAAACAAAAGCTAGATCGGCTCTTTTATTTCGCAGGGCGCCACCGGGAACTTTGAATTTTGAGTCCGTCATACTGGTCCGAAAATAATTTAAAAAAACAAAAGCTAAATACTTACACACCACATTTAAAACTCTACCGCGCACGCGCTTGTCCTACACACCAAAAATTAAGTATGACGGCATTCCCTTAGCACATTCTCGGCCCAGTGCGACCAGGCTCATGGAGTACCTGGACGTGGTCCAAGGTATTCACGCAAGACAGTACGACTTTATAAAAAGGAAAAGTACTGAGAAGGCCATAATATACATGGTGAACCAGGTAAGACAGTATGAACACAAGTATGTCTTGGCAATATCATTGGATATCTCGGGAGCATTAGACAATGCATGGTGGCCGCAAATTCTGTGGCAACTACGCTTGTTGGAGTGCCCCAAGAACCTCCTGCCACTTCTCAGGCTGGTCAGAGGTCTTTGTTTATTTGCTTTTGTTATCTCTCTGTTCCCTGACTATGTCAGAGAAAGAGAGCCCTTTTGTCTTTGCACCAAGTACAACTTGTGGGGTTCCTGGGGCAACTCTTTCCAGGGTTAGCACTTTTCCTTTTAATCCCTTATATTCAGCATGCAGTGTGCTATTCTTCAGCAACTGCATGTCCAAGAGTGCCTTGAGTCTCATGATCTTAGGGAGTAAGAAGTTGCCATACTCCTTTGTAACTTTATTTTTATCGTCCGTGATATACTCAGTGATGTTCTCCAACATCTGGGACTTTTCACCTCTTGTTCCCAGACAAGAGGGTACACCTTGCGGATCCAGTCCACCTCCTCCTTGGAAGGAGACAGTACCTGGCCCCAGACTGTCTCGCCATCCAACAACCTGTGAAGGTAATAGATGGCTTTGCTCTGTTCAATCCTTGATTTCTAGGTAGCTGTTCCTAAAAACAGCTTTCTTTCCGGTAGAGGACCTCCATAGGCCTTCTCTGGGGGAGACTGGTACAGAGCATACCAAGGCTCCCTTGATGGTACCATTTTCGCTTTGAGGTCTCACCCTCGAGAGGCTGAGCCTCACGGCTGGGGCAAGTGGTCGGAAACCACCGCCCCACCCTGGTGCTGTCTTTACCCTTGTTCTAGTGCTGCCCTCTTAGCCGATCTAGGTCTTGTAGCAGCACTTTAGTGTTTTACACACTAGGCAAAGTTCCCGGTGGAACCGGCGCTTTCCTCACCAAACCTCCCCTCCTGGTGGCCGATACCTATTAAAAGGTCATACCAGGAGCTCTTCTTTCTACTGTACGATTACTCCCACAAACAAAAGCTAGATCGGCTCTTTTGTTTCGCAGGGCCCAACCGGGAACTTTGCATTTTGAGTCCGTCATACTGGTCCGAAAAGAATTTAAATTACAAAAGCTAAATACTTACACATGACATTTATACACTACCGTTTCACACTAGGCAGACTGATCGCCTTGATTCGTTGCCATCACCCGCCCCCGTTGAGGGGGGCAGCACACAGCACCAAGTTCCCAAGACGCTCGGTCTGAGCAGCAGAGCCGCGCAGTTCCTAACGTCGAGTACAGAGTACTACTTCACTTACTCTAACACTGTTCCACCAAGCGCAGTGTGGGGGTTTTTCTCAGTAGAATTTCTAATCCTCGCGGGAGATCAGTGATATGAACCAGCCATAACATAGAGCGGTAGCACGGATTAATATTGAGTGACCCTCAGGAAAGATCATTATGCACTGAACCTCGCAGAATACAGTGCCGACCAAATATAAGCTTCCTGTGCAACATGATGATGATTGTCTACGGTAAGTATGAACGTGTTAAGAGCAATCGGAATAGTGTCATAACCAGAAATTATACATGTCCTTTACCTTTAGAGCGTACAAAATGCGGTAGATGATGTATTTCCGAAATACGAATCTAAAACTTTACATTGTATTGCCTATTGTTTTTTGCGATCGTTTTGTTAATTCAAATGTACAGCAAAAAAAAAGATATCACATCGAAATATACTGACTTGTTCAAATCATGTTCTTGATTTTATAATTCGGGAATCCATCGCACTTGGCTGAAGGTATTTTGCGTGGTGTCCAACGTCTTAATTCGCGAGATGTCTCTAAGGGTGACCCATGTAGACTTATCACATGTCTCATCGCCTCTAAGCGCAATGCACTGGACTGGCGAGCAGAGTCTTGATATTCTAAGCTGTGATCCAATATTTCATAGTGTAATCTTAAACAACAAATTGTTCTACACGTCCCTCGACAACATTAATTATCCTTCACACGTACTTTAGAAACTTAATGAGATTGTAAAAACGACATTTGCAGTAATTTTCAATTTTAAAAAATACACGTCACAAATGGAAGTAGATAACTGGTACTGGTCGCAGGACGTAGAATGTTTTTCAAATTTTTTTTCCTATGCGGACATATTATATGAACAAGGAACAGTTTTTAAAAAAAATATTTATTTTTCCTTCTGAAGCCCTGCGCAAAATTCGACGGTTGGCCAGGCAGAACCCACAAATGTTCACTATTTTAGGAGGAGGAAGGGGGGGGGGTTAACACCGGACCCCATTCCGCTAATTCGGGCAAGGACCTGTATTCTACGGTGTTCCCAAGTCAATCATTTGCATCACTGACTAAGTAACACTGACTTAATTACTTTTTGGATACCGACTGAAACATCAGCGGAATGAACTACAAACCATAGAGACTGTACAATTATTGGCTTCCAGAGATTTCAATTAAATGTTTTTAAATAGCTGCTGTTATCTGGTGTATTTAACGGTTATTTTGTCAAATTTGAGGCTGTTGTACAACATTGTTTATTTCAACGATAACTGAGAGATTGTTAGCAAGTCACTTTCAAACATCTACAACAGTCGTAATTTTTTGTGTATACCTTCTTATTTTCTATTGTGATGTAGTGTTTATTGTCTAATTACTCACATTTTATCCAAGATAATCTTATCAACAATTTCAGTGATGTCTTGAAGGCTGCCATTGTGTTTTAGCAGCTCCAATCATGTTCGCGTGAGTTTAAACTGGTCTGGCAACTTTCATTGCGAATATTCTACAAAATATAATTAATGTATTTCAGTTTTAATTTTTTAATTACCTGTTAATAATGTGAGACTGGATGACGAAGCAACTTCATCTGGTATGTAATGAATTTAACTTAAATCTATAATTGAATTTACATGCTTTTCTATTTGGATGTCTGCCATAACTGTTGACTTCGTAATTACAAATATGGAGTGTTCTACGTATATATTGTCACTATTAAAGACAATCTGATGGGACAGCGTGTATTTGACGCTATTAGGACAACGTTGTGTGTGTGTGTGTGTGAGCGCATGTTGTCATTCTGCCGTTGTCAATTCCGTTGGCAACCTCAAGCCGTACAACTGTAATTGTAGAGAAAATGGCGGAGATGACAAGGTCTCCTTTCGAGCTATGTAAGTGGACTTTTAAGTGTTATTGGAAATGTGATCACATTATTGAAGTGCAGATAAGATGGATGACAAAATTACATACCACGCCACATTCACGTGTACTAATGACACTATTACGTGACAAGTTTCACGGAGATAGAACTGTGTGTGATGTGAAGAAAGGACGGTGTGTACTGGGCTGGGGAAAATACCAACATTGTGGTATGGCAAGCAGTTAAACTTCCTGGGTTAACCTTGTGGTACGGTATGTCTGCTAGAGAACTTTTGGGGCCATTCTTATTTGACGAAACAGTGACAGGTGAAAGTCACCGTACCGTACCACGATGCAGGAAAACATCGTGCCAGATGTTCACCAACTCCACCCAGATGACGAGTGAATGAGAGAGTGAAGTGATCTTAACATCGAAGTATTGAGAGCCAATGAGGGTGAAGCCAGGAGAGTATGGATCAGCGCCGGAATGAAGAGGCGGGAGATACTGGAGATCCCCGAGAAAACCCGCCGACCAACGCCATCGTCCGGCACGATTCCCACATGCGAAAAACCAGGGGGGCCCCAGCCGGTAATAGAACCCGGTTCGTCTTTGAGCGAGTTAAGTGGTCTAACCACTACACCACAGCGGCCTCTGGTACGGCTTCGGGAATGTAGGATAGTTGACGAGGCGGGCGCCGTAAATCCACAAATATTCCCGTAAAATACTCGACCGTGTCCGACACAATTACACCTCGGCTCCTTGTAACCAAGGGATGTAAGTTTTTTTTGTTAAATGGAATAATATTTTGAAAACATATGAGAGCGGTGGAAAATTACATTTCAATAAATTATATAAAAAAACTATAGGATTTTCAAATCTATGTATTTTCCGTACGAATATCAAAATATAATTAAATTTGGTATATTAGGCTACAAACTAATATATAATTTTCCATTTCGTCGGAGCTCCATGAAAATATTTTTTGACAAATTATAATGCTATTCGCTCGTATTTCAGTTTTAACTATTAAAAAAAATTTGAATTTAAAACCGTTAGAAGTGAAACGCTTTTCGCAGGAGAACGAACAGTCGCATTTCATAGAAACTGCATCATGCCACTATTTGGACTTTAATAATCACTTCTGCTAAACCAAACTTTGCTGTAAAACAAATTTTTTGAAAATCCTCCTAATATTATAAATTGAACATTTCTCTCTCTCTCTCTCTCTCTCTCTCTCTCTCTCTCTTTATCTGTGTGTGTGTGTGTGTGCATGTTTCTTACAACTCAGCTCCATAACGGCTTAACGAATTTTGATTAAATTTAGTATGTATGTGCTTTAGGCCCTGGGATAGGACATAGAATACTTGTTTTCCCGGAAAATTGTAGTGTTCCTGTGGAATAACAACAAAACCTAATTTATGCAACACCTGGGAACGGGACTGAAATATTTTTTTTCTCTGGTGTCAGAGTCTACCAGGCCGCCCAAGGACCTCTGAAATGGCTTAACGACTGCTATCAATCGACAACAACTGGGACCGAATATTTAACGTGCCCTCCGAAGCCCGGAGGCGCTCAGATGTTATGCCAATAAACGGTCACCCATCCAAATGTGTGCCGCTGGGAACGTTGCTTAACTATCTTTCGCATTCTTTAATTTTGCAGGAATTTCTCCAGCTACCTAGTCTGTGTAAGAGTAACGCAGCCCCAACTTCCTAGTTCAGCTTAGCAATATGTTATACATCGTTTGCTTTCTAGTTCTTTTCCATTCTACGCGGTGTGATTTTTAGTGCAAATTTTAATCGGGTTAATCAGCCCAGTACTAATTGAACTCATGATAAAATTTTACGTCGTCAGTATTGATAAGAGCTTTCTTGGGGATCAGTCACACACACGTGTATGTCTGTAGGAACAGGATGTCACAATACACCAATTTGTATCGCTTACGAATTACGAACACTTACCAATCTGTATGCTAGACCAATGCATGAGAAAGTTGGGATGCAAACAGGTGAATAATTGAACCAGAATTGAATTAGAATGCGGCTGGAAATCAGATCCAATACAACAGTAAAAATACAGCACTCTGGTAGCTACACTCCTTGTGGCCGGATGGAACAGGAGAGTGAGTTCCGCCTATGAGACCAGCCAATGAACAAGCGACTTCTGCTCGAGTGTGTACATTACTGTGGAGTCTAGCGTGGCGTCTTCTTATAAAGCGAAATAATAATGCCTCTGTGTGTACCCTAGAAATAATTTGTAGGGGTAACAGAAAAACAAATTGATGGGGTGAGTTTTCACAGTTTATTTTTCCATGCACAGGTCGAGAATGACGAGAGAAGCAACTCTCATACGAGCAGTTTCTTGCTGTTAGCAGCGCGGCGCTGCACTGGCGAAGACGCTAAGGCGACGTCTATCAGCCAATGAGAGAGTCGATGTCGACGTGCATCTTGCTGATTGTGGAGTTGGCCATCTTGCCCACCTCCTTCTCCATCACATCGACAATCAAGTTCTTGAAGATCTTGGTGAAGGTGTCTGTGAGGACGTCCAGAATCTCCTCAGCCTCTGGGTACTCATTGTAGAAGTGCACCGTGATAACCCTACGATGCCACACACTAGTTAGTCATATACTCACAGCTTTCGAGAGCACGATACTCAACCAACACTATTTCACATTCTTTAATAACCCCAAAAATGAATTAAAATTAATATTTATTTACTTGACAGACTGCCTGACGTTCCGGTTGGGAATACATTTCTCAGGACAATGAGTTGAGGCGCACGAATGTAGTGCAATACATATATGTATGCGCCAGTTCTAGACGTAAGTTACATTTCAGTTGTTGGATTCTCACACTTTCCAAACACTGAGGAACTATACTAATGCCGATACTGCTTTTAAACGTCTGTCATTGAATCCACATTTAGTTTTGAAACAAATCATTAAATTAGTGTTAAGTAAATGTAAACAGGTATTTAAAATAAGTTCTTAATTTTACAGCACACATTAATGCTTGGAATGCCATAATAATATAGGAATCCGAATGCCTAGAAACCGATGTGGCACTCATGAATTCAGTTCTGTAAAGAAGATATTTTTTACATTGTTAAACATAATCATATTTTGTTCTAAAAAGATTATATTTGTTTATATTTTACCATGCGTAATTCACTTTCATAACGCACAACATATTCTTTCCTGTTTCCCCCTCTTAGTTATGAATATATCAAAGACCTTTTAGTATAGTAATAAGCAATGCTGAAAAATGCCATCTACCCCAAAATTTGTGCAAAGTGAAAACTAAAACCAAAATTAAAATACCTTAACCAGTTAGGAAATTATTTTATTATGCAGTTGCGAGAAGCCCACTAAATTAAAAAATTGTAATATATCTTATTACTTAATAAAGAATCACTGAAATGTGTTTAAAAAAAGCTGTGCCAAATCATCTTATTACAAGAGCCCAAAGTAATACCTAGGTAGGCCACGAATTTAGCAGTTTGAAGATTGCCAAATGTAATATTAAATGTTAAATGTTCAAGTAATGCAACACAAGAATAAGTGGCAACCGTAGAGATGTGGGTACATACGACGTAGAACCCACGATCTCACATCTGAAGCTGAGATGTTTCCAGTTGTAAGTAACTTAACAAGCTCCGTGTTACCCTGTAAGTGAATTAGTCCCTACTTACCCCTGGTCGGCGAGCTTGAACTTCTGGAGGGACAACGTGATGTCAGAGGTGTTCTTCAGGTTGGCCAACACGACGGCGTTCACGTACAAGTTGGTAATGTCTCCGCTGACCTTGCCCTTGGGTCCCAGGGAGCCCAACTTCGCCTCGAAGTCGAAATAGTACTGCAAACAAACACGCGAGGATCATCGTCCGTTGTCGCAGGACAGCCAACAACATGAGGACGGCGGCCCAGTTCACAGATTGTATTGAGAGTGATGTTTGTTCAGGCCTACAACATGCTTGTTTGTATAGGGCCAAAAATAAATATATACTTCCTTAACTAAATATTTTGTTGAGTAAAAAGAACTTTTAAAAATAATGTGTTGTTTATCTAACAACATACACTCTTGATAAACAAAAATTCTATTCAACCAAATAAAATTAGACCGCCAACAAAATATTAAATTGAACCAACCGTATATTTTTGTTTGGCCACTTGTTCGAAAATGCAGAACGAGAGTTTGTATTTCATTTATGACAAATATTATAATAGAAGCGTTTGTTAGTGGATTTATTGGTGCTTAATAAACGTATAAACATTCCAACAAAACAATTACAACAAGAAACTAGTGAGTAAAGATGTAAAACCTAAAATATTTATTCGCGTACTTTGTCTAATATTTCAAATGTATGTATGAATGTGAAAACTTTCCAAATTCAACAGTCGTTACTTCAGATGAGTTTGTTAATGCAAAACCCGCGTGCCCGAACGATGTCAGTTCAAATCACAGCCGGGCTCACAATTTTAAATGTTAACAGAAACTGTTGAATGTAAGTAGAGTCGAACTAATCTTTAGTTACAACAAACTCACAGTTTCGGGAAACCAAATAAGAACGACACAATAATTTGGTGTCAACAACAAAATATTTTATTACACTTATACAAACCATTAATTTTTCTGTGAAAAACTAAATTTGTTCGATTCAAGAATTTCATTTCCTGAGCGTGGCTGTGTGGTATTCTGTGAGTTTACTTCGAGGCCGACATCTGGCCAGGCAGTCAAACTGGGCGCGGGACTGTCAAACTGGGCGCGGTACGGTCAAACTGGGTGCGGGACTGTCAAACTGGGTGCGGGACTATTATACTGGGCGCGGGACTGTCAAACTGGGCGCGATACGGTCAAACTGGGCGCGGGACTAACAAACTGGGCGCGGGACTGTCAAACTGGGCGCGGGACTGTCAAACTGGGCGCGGGACTGTCAAACTGGGCGCGGGACTGTCAAACTGGGCGCGGGACTGTCAAACTGGGCGCGGTACGGTCAAACTGGGCGCGGGACTAACAAACTGGGCGCGGGACTGTCAAACTGGGCGCGGGACTAACAAACTGGGCGCGGGACTGTCAAACAGGGCGCGGGACTGTCAAACTGGGTGCGGTACGGTCAAACTGGGTGCGGAACTGTCAAACTGTCCAATACTCACGAGCCCTGCCGGCTTATCAACAGCATTAAGACATTTTTTATATACGAATACTAGTAACCATTTGCTATTTCCGTCTCTAATGTGTATTTGTTTAAGAAAAAGACGACACTCTTGTCTTCATTATTACACCATGAAATGTCGAGGCAACCATTGAAAGTCTTATGAACGAGTTGATGAGAGAAATACTGCGCCCACTTCAGTGCCTTGCGCGTAAAATGCTTATTTAGGCCGCCCTTACTGCTCCAGAGCTTATCTAGTCCTCGCACACACAAAATGCCTACAGCCAGACGTTGCCCTCAACAGCGCTTGGGACAGCAAGTGCCAAGTCATCAAATGTTTTACGCCAACAACGAAAAACCAAGAATGTCACAATTATGCAATATTTCTCATTTCTGTGTTCTGATATATTTTTCTAGATTTAGTATCTTTGTACAATGGGAATCACAGTTTGAAATATTGGTATTTTTGCATGGAATAATAATAATAATAAAACGTCTTTATTTTTGTGGCAAAGTTAAGGTATTATCCACCTTCTTTTACACATAATTACTTTAAATAATAAAACATAACACTTATTTTTTGAAAACAAAAAAAATTAAACCAAACTTACTGTTTAATATAAAATTATAAAGTAGCTTATATGAAATATATAAAAGCAAAATACATTAAATAAAAATAATCTGAATAATGAACTTACACGATTTCTCTTTTGATGTATGTTTTTATGTTTATACGTATATCCATATGCCTACACATTCACGCATACACAAAATCACATACTTATATGGCATATATTCACGTACATATAACTGTAATATTTATAAAAATAATCTACAAGATAACATCGGTTAGGCAAAATCTTAAACCTCAAGTTTAGTTTAAGTATTACTGAAGGATAAAAAATCAAAGAAAATAACTATTTGAATACGGGGAAAAAGACAACAGAAATAATTAATGTAAGATATTTTTTGCTTGCCAAAACAAAAATTATATCAGTTATCTAAAAATATACATAAAATAAAATAACGTATTATGCAACGTTTACTCACACTTCCACGTAACACACCTACATAAATTAAGAGTATATTAAATTAATTAAACAATAACATAACCATCATTAACATCACTACAACCACATGAAGCCGAAAGTAAATAAGTTACCGGTATCATAAAAGAGGAACCTTCACAATAAATATTGTTTATACCAAACCCATATTTCCCGTTTATTTAAATATTTATAGCGCAACCAAGCTGTTCAGGCATAATTCCTTTTTAATTTACTGACTGAAATTGTATCTCTTGCTTCCTGAGGTAAGCAATTCCAGAGTTAAGTTGCGGTGACGATGAAAGATGACGCGAAAAATGAGTTGTGTTTTGGTACTAGAAGCTTTTCTTGATTGGAAAAAACGAGTGTTTGAAGTATTGGTCGGTAAGAAACGAGACAAAAGAGATCGAGGACACCTTTTTAAAAATAATTCCTCTAACAAGCAGATCTTCTGCAATGAACGTGGATTTTTTAATTCAAGTAATGTGAGAATGTGTCTGTATTTGGTGATATGGTCTACCTTTTTAAGATTAAAAATAAGATGTACGGAGTTGTTTTGTATTCGCTGAAGCATCTCAGCTCGATCTTCGTGCAGGACGCTGAAGGCCAAGTCTTGAAATCATTAATGATTATGTTAAAGTGGTTATGAATGTAAAGTGACATTGGTTTGTCTGCACACATGTTCTCTCCGTGTTAAAGTTTTACTTAACATTACACCTCGGTTTTTTACGGACTTCGATAGAGGAATCGGCTTGCTATCAAGTATGATATTAGGAACGCTAGTTACGTTTGGTGATATGAGCAGTTTGTTGGATCCAATTATAATGCTCTTTGATTTCTTAGAGTATTATAGTAGCCCGTGCGTTATTAATCATTCTAAGATGTTTGATAATTCATGGTTAATTGTGTCAATTGATGAAGTAATATTACCTGGATGAACTAGCAGGTTGATTTGGAAGTGGTCTGCGTAGAAATGATAATTAAAATGTTTTAGTAGCTGAGGGAGGATATTAATAAAAATTAAAAACAGTATGGTTCTTTGAACTGAGTCCTGGGGAACTCCATTTTTAACTGTGCGCCAAGCGGATTGTTCTCCGCAGACAACTCTCTGATAACGGCCACACAAGTAACTTTTAATCCATTCTAACGTAATGTGGGTGAAATTAAAATATGGTTTAAGCTTTGCAAATAATATCTCATGGCCAACGGAATAGAATGTTTTGCTAAAACCTAACAGTGTCAAAATCGTTATCAAACAGTTATCCATGTTATATTTTATATCATCAGTGACCTGAAGAAAAACCCGTACATGGGCTAAACGACCATCAGATTATTTTCAACAATGTTCCTTGTTATCTTTTGGTGTGCAATATGTTCAAGGTCTTTGGAAATTGTGTGAAGAATGCTTATGTGTGTATAATCACTGGAACATTGTGGACTAATTGTCTTCAGAATGGGTATTACTAAAGCAGATTCCACTGAGTTGTAAAGTTGTCTGTGACCAGCGAATAATTAAATATTTTAGTTATTGCTTCTAAGATGAACGGCGAGGCTAGGTTTATCATGTCAATTGAAATTCTATCATTACCCTAAATCATATTATGAAAGCATAAACTTCCGAAATTTTTAGATTCTGCAATTGAAGGAGTGAAAATTACTCCAAATAAGTATAATTTTTTTTCAAACCAACAAAATTTCCTTCACATCATTTAATTTTGAAAACACTACTTATTATATATTTTACTTACTGAATTTCATTTTGAACTATGGTTCATGTCAATATGCAGTGAAACTCATAGTACCGAAACATATTACTTTGGATCGTATTATTTCAGGAAATAGAGTGATAGACAAAACATCAGAAAATTATACATGAGTGACTGTCCATTTATTCGAGTACAATCTCGCGAGGTCGAGTCCTTTGGTTGGTTGAGAAGCTGGATTCTATGTGACGTATCCACCAGAACGAGATCTGAAGAGAGCAGAAACAAGTGAACTAGTAGTCACTTGGTTACGTGTAACATGGACAAGAACAGTCTGTTCACTAGAAGAAGCGTCATTAAGAAAATCAGTTTGTCGCCGAAAGATTTGTGTGCAGGATAGACAACGAAGTGCACACAAGCAGATATAATTTGGCTATTGGGTATCTGTGTGAGTATACATTCTCTGTTTCACTAGGCCTATCAGAATTCAGTTACTCCGGCACTGATCTTCAGTGATTATCTTGCAGATACCTCAGAAGCATTATTGTTAAACTCATCCAACCACGAAAGGTTTCTAAACAAACGTGTTTTCCCGTGCAAGTAGTAATGGAATCTTTTCGCGATAAAAAGGTGACTCTAAGCATAATATTAACGAATGTTCGGTGAGTAGTTAAATTGAAGGAGAGAACGAAAAATGAAGAACTTTTGATCAATGTAAGAAAGAACCTGATGAGATTTTCCGGGTATCTACCCAGATAGAATATAAGCATCTGGAAATGTGTTCATTAGACCTGTATTTACCTTGCTTAGCAATATTGTCATGTAATGTGTGATTCAAGATTTCTTCAAGCTAATTTCTCACTAATCGCTCGTACTTCTTAACGTTGAGCCTACAGATAGTTTTGACTAAACTTGCACATTGTCAAAGCAAGCTTTCAGCAAGTGTAACTAATCAGGCTTGCTGCAAGTTAGGCATGTGGAGACTATTTAGCTTGATTCAAGCTCGAGTCAAGCTGATGTGGCTGTCGGAGTACTAGTTACCAGTGATTTCTACTACTCCGCCAGTCAGCAGAAGTAGAAGTCTGTTTACTGAATCTTCAATTAGTAGTCAAATAATCGGAGGGGATGCGAAATGAAGATATGCCGAGTAAGGTAATACTGGAAACTAAACTGATCAGAATTTTAGAAAAGAAGAAACATCTTCGTTGGATAATGAATTACTAAATAGCTGTCTAAAATTAAAAACCACTGGAGAAAAGCTGTAAGGAGTAAGATAAAGACTGAGACGAAGGGTTGAATACTAACAGACATAAATAAAGGACGAGGTTACACAAACGTTTGAAAAAGATGAGGGCGAAGAATGGCATATTTACAGTTGATGCCTGTCAGAGAACGGATATGCCAAAGAGGAAGCATTTTACTGATCGTAATCACTTAATTAATTATCTTTTTTTTTTCCTATGAAGTCTTCACATAGGGAAACTCTGCAATCAGCTGATGTAGATGCCTTACGTTGAGATCCTTGAAGCCCAGAGCGACAGTCACTGTAGCACTTCCGCTGCTGACGTCCGCAGTCGTGTTACCGTTCCTGAAGATGGTGTCGATGCCGTAGATCCTGCCGTTTTCGAGGAACAGTCCTCCTGTGATCTGACCCTGAAACATTAGAGCCACCACTGCAATTTGGAGATCCATTCCGCATATACAAGCATAGGTACGTGATTTGTCCTCACACATGCAAGACTGTGTCTGGGAAGGTGACTTTTCAACTTTTCGGCAACTAGATACCTGTCACATTATGGGGTAGACTGATTCTCAGGAAGGTTTTGAAACTTATTTGCAATCATCCGTTTTAATACAGAAGTTCATGCACGTTACC
The DNA here is from genome assembly GCA_002778355.1 of Clitarchus hookeri. Lineage (NCBI taxonomy): Eukaryota > Metazoa > Arthropoda > Insecta > Phasmatodea > Phasmatidae > Clitarchus > Clitarchus hookeri. The sequence goes on from NQII01006319.1 coordinate 110,590, forward strand.
ACCATCGTGGATCTCCTGGACACGGTATACCGGATGTTCACAAACCAATAATATTAAATACCAGAGTGAGGTAGATAAGTACAAATGGAGCATATTGCATCAAGTAACCAATAATCTTACGTCCATAGTTAAGCCGCGAATGGCAGTGGCAATGTGCAGAGGCGGGAATACAATTACAATAACTAGGCCACAGGCAGGGCAAAGAAAAGACACTTTACTTACACATTTGAGCTGAAGGCATGGGGACATAGTGTAAGTTTGGTCTCTCTTTTCAAAGTGTCTGGTTAAACTGTCGGCCACCGTCGCCCACGCAGGCGGTGCGGTGATGAAGCAGGTTGCGACGCACATGTTCAAAGAATTCCGGCGTAATGAGCTCATTCCTCGTGTCAAGTGGTGTGGCATGCTTTGATGTGGCCCCACAGCCAGATGCCAAGTGGTGTGATGTCAGGTGAGCATGGTGGCCATGCTTTGAAGCCTCCCCTACCCATCCACCGGTATCGGGAAGTGCATGTCGAGGTGCTGGGGAATCGAATTAGCGAAATGAGGCGGACTCACATCCTGCTGAAACCACATCGCCTCACGAACATCTAAAGGAACTTCCTCCAAGAATTCCGGTAACACATTCTGCAGGAACTGTTGATATGTAGCACCTCAGAGACTTTGGCCGTGAGGTACTGAGCGGTGTTATCAGGCATGCAGACCTAAGCACAGGCTGGTATCAATGATTCATAAACGAGGTTGCATACCTGCCCCTGCACAATGAGATTGCCATTAGCAGGTTAAACTCTGTCTCATATAAGTTGGCCAGATTCTGACAGGTACTCGAAAGTACCGCCACTGTTTACATCTGACTACATCTGACTACGTATCCTTCCGCCGTCAGCCTATCGGCCACATGGCAACGATGTTGTTTATTTTCATGATGTCATTATCAGCTGATCCTCCTTGTCAATTTACTGCTCGTGGGACGTTTTAGGCAAACTGGCTACTCAGAAATACGTAGCTGCGATTGTAGTAATAGTAATGTGTGCATAAATCATTAATCAGTAAATTGTTGTGTTAAAGGGCAGAAATATAAATTATTAATTTAACATTTAGTAACTACAAAAAAGTATTAAAATTATAAATTAGTATAGTTATCTTATACATAAAAAATATAAGACTCTAATTATAAATTTATCAACTACCAAAAAACGTGTGCATGCAGGCTAAAGCACTTTAAGCATCAAGTTCTTAAACATCACTCTTTCAGCATGTTTTATATATTGCCCATACTCTTTTATTTTTTTTATATCACTCGTTGGACATTATAGCTAATATATTCGAGTTGGAAATATGTGATGTGGAATAACATTAGAGTTGCTTAAACACTATTCACCCGTGTCCCTTTTCCTTCTGAAACAAGGAAATTGGTTTTCGGATAACAATATGGCGTATAATTTACGTAGACGAACGATTACCTGGCGAATAGATATTACTAGTACTCAAAATCGCCGTACACGAAATATTTGTTACTTTAAAAATTATGCAGAACTCGCGATAAATAAAACTATTGGTATATGATTGTGAATTTGTTATATATTGCACACGAAAGGACGGAAGCTATTCTTTTCTGGCGGGTAATGCTTCAGCAAAGATCCTATAGATGGCGCGCACAAAATTTCAGAGCGATGTCTGAGGCACTTATTTTACTCAATAGATCGCGAATTTTTAAAGTTGACTGTTCTTCTATTATTGTCTCGGAACGGAATGAATTAAAAATATATTTCGTCAAATTATTAGAAAAAAAAATTAAACAATATTATGCAATATTTCTGTATGCTTTTGAAATTAATATCACGCACGTAAAGATAGCTGGTTTGGAGAGGGAGATAAGACTTGAAAAAAGGTTCTGAAATTGCGTTACATTTGGATTGGGATCGGTTTAATGTGGCTTTAAGTTTGAACACCTATACATTTCTACTTTAGCACGAAGTGTAGTTTCTAAGACTGAAAACCACTGTTTTATTACATAGTAAAATAAAATGCATTAATTAATCTAGGAACTATTTATCATCGCGTATTTTCTGCTTGTCTAATGTGCGTCGGCAGTGCACTCAGAATAGCCAACATAATAATAACTTTTGCTGGTTCGTGCATCAGATGACACAGGATTTCGTAAATGGCACTTTGTTTCATATACGGCAATTTCCCACTCACTGACTGTGAGAATCTGGCCAACATATTTGTGTGAAGGGAGAATAACTGTGGACGTTAGACTATTGGTTCCTTGATGAAATAAGCTCAACTTTTACTTATCTACCCCACTATGATGTTAAGTATCATTTATTCGTAAACATCCGGTATTTGTGGAACAGCTATTACCATGTTGAGAATGTCGTTCGGTTTGTGCCTATCAATCTCGCTTGTGTCCCCCAAGTAAGTCAAAGTAATCAAGTCTCACCTGCTCAATATGTGGAATCCCCTCTCCCTAGCAGTCGTATTGGTCTCATTGGCAACAGTTGTTGCAATAATAGTTTTGAAAAAAAAATGAAATATTTGAAGTTAAATATTTTTTTCAATAGAAAATAAAAATCTATATTTTGCCGCCAATTATTAAAATTTGTTTCTTGAATCATTAGTGTGGTCGTTGAAAAGTGTCATAGTCAGAAACAATCATTATAAGTAGCCATCTATTGACAGTATTCATTGCTCAGTAAAACAGTGTCTTGAACTATAACGGCAAAGCTGTGTCTTTTCTGAACAGACCGCTATATTAAAACCATAGAGTCACCGCTTAAAACCCTGAGGAAACACAACACACGCAAAGCTTGTTTATGGTACATTTTGGTCGCCGCCATGATGCTTCCTTATGGCCGGACGATGCCTTGAGGTGTGACGATAGAGGCTGCGTAAAGTGCGTACACGCATGCGCACAGAGGCCTGTCCCGTAGCCGCATCGTTTACCGAGGTTCACTATTAGCAATGTTGCGCCACGCGATTACACAATGAACTTCTCTTCCCGCGCCGGAGTTGCTAACCTGCAATCTACCGGCGTTCCACCAGTTCAGGCGTGGAAGCAGCTGTCGCAGACCATATTAATTTGCATTGCGCTTTTTTAAAATCACAAAGAGGCATGTTTTGCGAGTAGCACCTACGCCATATTTTAATTTCATGGGAGATACAAGACGCTATTATGTGGTTACGTGCTACAGACAACATAAAAATGTAAGCGTTGTTCAGTGCAGTATTACAATTTCGACGCCACATTTCTTTTCTGGGAAAGATTGAGAAATAAACCAATGACCAATTTTTTTTTAAGTGGAGCAGAGACAGACTGCAGTTGCTTGCGCTTAAACATGCGAAGCTGTGATCTTCGTTGCCGAAGTCACCAACACGATGACTTCTGACCTCAAATTCTACGTTTTAATCTATAATAATCCCATGGTTATGCTTGTTTTTCAGATGAATGTTTAGGTTTTCTTAGCATATAATTCGATCGCTGTCTAAAAAAAGTGAGAAGTTTTTCAGGTATTTTTAAAGCAGTTAAGGTAACTCCAGATTTATATACAACTAAATGCTGTGTATTTATGGCGAAAACACAATATAGAGGGAGACAAAACCACATATTTGTGATCTTCACTTTATTACAGCCAATCCGCTATTAATTAAGATCATTGAAATAACGAAATTGTTTCTGAACTAACGTGTTTTCTAGTCCAACTAGTAGTCGAATCTCTTCGCGATAAATAGATGGCCCTAGTCATAATGTAAGGAAATGTGCTATTGGCACACGTTGGTATATAGGAAGCACTTTGTGTGACGTCATTGGAGCTGGCACCACAGTCTCTAGACTTTGTGTCGGCATGCGTGCGTCCGGGTGGTTTCGACGTTAAATACCACTCGTACAGACGTGTAATTTTAGCAATAGTTCTTGTTTCTGCTGTTGTGACACACCTGATAGTGGTTCGTGCTTGTCCAGGTACATTATAGTGGCGCTGTGTGTGTTTATACACTGAAGAGCAAAAAAACTGGTAAAGGCGTGCGTAAACTAATAATGAAGTTATGGAACCAATCAGAGTAACGCGATGCGGTCGGCGGCTAGATCGGTTACTGCTGCTACAACGGTAGGTTGTAAAGATTTATGTGAGTTTGAACGTGGTGTTATGGTCGGCGCACGAGAGATGGGACATAGCATCTCCGAGGTAGCGATAACATTTGGATGATTGCGTACGACCATTTCACGAGTGTACCGTGAATATCGGGAATCCGGTGAAACATCACATCTTCGACATTGCTGAAGCCAGAAAAAGATCGTGAAAGAATGGGACAAACGACGACTGACGAGAATCATTAAACGTGACAGTGGTGCAACCCTTACTCAAATTGGCGCAGATTGGATTTGTGGACTGCCCTGCAGGATTCATGGAGTGAATTGCCCTCTGCGTACCTTCAGACATTAGTCGAGTCCATGCCAAGTCGTCTTGTGGCACTTCTGCGTGCTCAGGGGTTCCTACACGATATTAGCAGGTGTGCCAGTTTTTTTCGGCTCGTCAGTGTAGTACGCGCGTACTGGAGAACTGCAGTCCGTACTAGCGAGAATCCATTAAACAGTTTTAGGCCGGGAAAACGCTTGATAATTATGTACGAGCAAAAGCCGAGACGTTAATAAAAACAATAAAAAACATACAAAATCGCACGTATGAAAGCAGAATTGTGCTTCTGTAGCATCTCCACTCGTGGCATAGAGGAGAGAAGAAGACAAGCGATGTCTTCACGACTGTGGACCGAGCAGAATTATGCACCTATTCGACGATCCAGAAAAATTGTATCGCAAGTTGCTTATAAAGAATAAATTTATCTACTAATTACCTTATCCAAACCTACCCGCAACACAATTTCCTCAAATACAGTACCTGATACCCACCCTTGGTAAAATTTAAAAAAGAAAAACCAGTGTAGGTACATGTTGACTTACAAATTTGAACGTGTCATTGATGTCCTGGACGTCGTAAGGATTCAGATTCATAGACGTGGCGTCTGTATGGATTTTGGCGACCAGTTTGTCAAAGACGGAGTTGAAACTGAGACTTAAACGGGTACTGATGGTCCTGTGGACGAATATTAAAAGGTAATTAGTATGAACTCCAGTAAGCAACTTAACAATAACACGAAAATTACTTTATAAATTGTGGAAATATAACTTACACTATGAAAATGTGACATATTTGCTTATTTGTACGTGCACTTAAAACTATAGTAAAGGTTTCAAATAAAAAAAATGGGAATAAAAACAATTCCTATTTCTGAAACTTCGTTTGAATGTAAAATAATCTACTATGCAAACAAATATGAACAAATTTAAAGTTTTACATTTTATTTATATTCATAGTTATAAAATTATGATTTTAATTTAGTTTGAATGGTTTTTGTAGTTTTTAAAACATGTAAGTAGAAATCGAAACATGCGAGTAAGACCCACCCAGGCTCATGAGTGGTCTGAAGAAGGCAACTGACCTGATTCCTGCTTGTAATTATAATTATGTTACATATTTGTTGCGTTTTCTGTTTTTTTTAGAGATATATAATTAGATTCCTTCTTGGAGTGAGTGAAGAGTTTTGGGTGGTTTTTAACATCGAGATCTTGAGAGCCGATGAGAGTGAAGCGAGGTGAGAGCTGAGTGTTGACAGATTTGGCGGGCTCTTAACAACCAAGTAGTGAGAGCCGATGAGAATGAAATGAGGTGAGAATGGAACAGCGCCTGAATGAAAGGGTGGGGGAAACGGGATATCCCCGAGAAAACCCGTCGACCAGCGGCATCGTCCGGCACGATTCCCACTTGCGAAATTCCGCAGTGGCCCGGCCGGGGATTGAACCCGGTTCGCCTTGGTTAGAGGCGAGTTGTCTAACCGCTCAGCCACCGCGGACCCACTAATGCAAGTGATTTATTTCCGTGGGTAGAAGTTATGCTTTCCCCAAGGTTTTAACATGCACCATTGTTTCATTTTGCATATGTTTCAAATAGTCACATCGAGCGGGCGGCACATTGGTAAACCACTCGACGTACAACCCGACAGGACACAAGCTCGATGCATGATCTGGCAATCCTGATGTCGGTTTTCTATGGTTTCCCCAAATCACTCCATGTGAATGCTGTGATAGTTCATTACTTCAGGTTTTGGCCTATTCTTTCCACGTTCCTTATTCTCTGAGCAACTTGCTACGGAATGACCTCAGTGTCGTCGAGACGTTAGGCCCTATCTACCATCTACAATTTCAAACTCTTACCGGGTCTGAGAGGTGCTAGAGTTGTTAAACTCATTGTGATTTTAATTTGGGAGTGTGGCTAATGGAGGAAAAGCAACATGCTGAAAGAAGAAGTTAAGTAGGTCTTTTAATGAGTTTTATTAAAAGCGGATTGGCTGTAATCAAGTGAACGTTCACAAATCTCAAGTTTTGTTTCCCTCTAATTTGTGTTTTCGCCATAAATACACAGCATTTAGTTGTATATTAACCTGGAGTTACCTTAACTTCTTTAAAAATGCGTGAAAAACTACTTACTTTATTTAGACAGCGCTGTATTGAAAAATTAAAACAGACACAATTAATAGGTGAGTGTGTCCTCTGAGAACATTTGGCTTGTGATAAAATCTCCCGTCATTATGATTATATGAGGTGCTATATTATTAACCAACCAAAGTATATTTTAGTCTATTCGCTGTTTCTTCACACTTTTTGAGTCAACGTTTTGAGAAATTGCCCCATGTATGACGTGATTAGTTATTTACTAAATATGTCACGTTCTATAAACATTGTCTTCTTCCATTAACATCTAAGTGCCTTGTTCTTAGGTAAATTTAACTTTTACTTATATTCTGCCTATAAATTAATATTTTGAGTTTATAAATTATATGAATAAAAACGGTGATAAAATAGGTGGGTTGACATTACCTATTATGGGCTGTTCACGGTAAATTGAGAACTTTTTAGGCCCTAGTTACTTTTACGTTTCAGCCATTTTTTATCCTTACCACGTTTCAAATCAGTATAGCAATGTTAGTAATAAGCACAGTGTGTATATTCCACCACACTCGGAAGTTAACGTCAAAGGCTAACATTAAATTTATTTATCGACTATTATTCCAAATAAGAGGACTTTTAAAAGTGCTCATTTTACCGTGAAAAGCCTATGAAAATAGTTTATATGCAAAATATTATTTCACAAAGTGTGCACAATTGCAATGAGCTATTCCTTTGATGTAATTTTCTAGACTCGGGTAAGCTTTGCTTGCATGAGGTGGTAGGAATATCCTGGAAGTAGAACTTAAGCAGATCTTAAGGAAATTGTGGAGGAACTGTGTATGGATTATACCCGTGGGTTCTTTATCTTTTTCTAAGCAGTAATAATAAAGTTTACATTAAAGGGACATAAATCAGGCTACCACTATTCAGGAATTTGTTGTCGCAACTCATGCAGTTTCTGACATTTTACAAATAACAGCTTTTAATTAATCTTTTTTTATCACGTTAGGTCGTATGTCCTATCATGTTTTCTACCCAATTTTCCATGCGTATAACCTCACATAGTTGGTATTTGGAGTTGAATAAAAGTTCAATTACACCCTGCGTATGTCAGTGTGTATACATACATACGTACACACAGTTGAGTCTGTTTGTAAGGTATTTCAGGAGCATTGTAACATTTTCTATGGAAAATATCCCTTTACCCCAGTTTGTAATATATCCAGGATTTCCGTACATTTAATTCGGTTTTGGAATTTAGCTTAAATATAGCCGTATATACTGTACAATAGTAATAGTTGGCTGCTTTAATATTGCTTAAATATGTACTATAAATGTTGAGGTTAGTGCAGTCTCTTCCCTATGCGTTATTCTGAATTAACTCTACGAACCTTCCATATACAGAGTTGACGTTAACTCGTCCCATGAGTAGATATGAAAGAGAAAGGGATGTAGAAAAAATTTCTTCTTACGTAGAGGTAAAAATATTCCATGCATAGAGGTTTTAACCCGGAAAATAAAGTGGCTGCAACATTATTTCCATACATAGAGATTTTCCATGTATAGAGGTTACAAATGAACAGGTTCTAATATATATGCATACGCACATCCATATAAGAAAACTTTGATTAAATCAGCCAGGACTGGAGTTCTCTGTGTCATTGTNCACATTCATATGAGAAAACTTTGATTAGAACAGCCAGTACTGCAGTTCCTTATGTAATATTTAGCAGCCTGCAGAATGCTATAGTAAGTTTGTTGAGTCTGCTCTGGTGTAATGAAGCAGCTAAACGCAGCTCCAACAGCGGCATGTGTTCGACTCACCCGCCCTCCACCAGGCCATAGGCGAACAAGCACACAGCAGCAGTACACAGCAAGCTGAAAGTCTTCATTGCGACTCGATTGCACAATAGTGGGCCGCGCCAGATAACCACTGCTTTATATAAGTCTCTAGACGTCCCCGGGAAAGTGGTTCACATGGCACGAGATTTTTTTTCGGCCCTGCTGAATTCATTGTTCCACCCGACGGCGATAATGAGACCTGACTGGCGAGATACCTACAAGATAACATTGAGAATATTTACCACGATAATATTCACTTGAAACGCGAAGCCATACTCTGTTAAGTTTGGCCGATTTGACGATAAATATTTTTGTCCAGAGAATGGTTTTTCCCGACAGCAATTTAAATTAGTTTTATTTTTGGCATAAAAAACATTGCAGTTATAAGAATTCGCCGTCAACCGTTATCATCGGCTGCTGTTCTGAGTCTGTTGGAAAACAGATAATTCTGTAAAAGTAACATCCTATAAAAGTATCATCAACAGTGTCTTCACGAAACCTTACCTTACATCTCTACTCGTAGAGCAGTCAGAGTTGTATCACAGGAGGTGTTTCATAGTTTCTGTTTTACTTACAGGACGTTAAATCCGGAGCATTAACTTAACCACTGCCATCTAAAAATTTAACGGAATAGATACATTTCAGAGACAATGATGCAATGACGGCTGTCTCGTCAATCCTTTCTTTCCCACACTTTTTATAATTTCTTGTTTTGCTAAAAATATATTTTTGATGCGTGCTGTACTTAGCTGGCTAAGAACTTGTTTCGTTAACACAACCAATATTCTGTAGGCTTTGTGTTCGGTGATCAGTGATATGAACCAGCCATAACGTAGAGCGGTAGCACGGATTAATATTGAGTGACTCACAAAAGAGATCATTATGCACTGAGCATCGCAGAGTACAGTACTGGCCAAATATAAGCTTCCTGTGCAACATGATGATGATTGTCTACGGTAAGTATGAACGTGTTAAGAGCAATCGGAAACGTGTCATAACCGGAGATTATACATGTAATTTTACCTTTAGAGCGTACTAAATGCAGTAGATGATGTATTTCCGAAATACGAATCTAAAACTTTACATTGTATTGTCTATTGTTTTTTGCGATCGTTTTGTTAATTAAAATATACAGCCAATAAAAGATGTCACATCGAAATATACTGTCTTGTTCAAATGTTGTTCTTGATTTCATAGTTCTGGAATTCATCGCACTTGGTTGGAGGTATTTTGCGTGGTGTCCGAGGTCTAAAATCGCGAGATGTCTCTAAGGGTGACCCATGTACACTCATCACATGTCTCATCGCCTCTAAGCGCAATGCACTGAACTGGCGTGCAGAGTTTTGATATTCTAAGCGGAGATCCAATATTTGATAGCGTAAACTTAAACAACAAAATGTGCTACACGTCCCTCGACAACTTTAATTATCCCTCACACGTGCTTTAGAAACATAATAAGATTGTGAAAACGCCATTTGCAGTTATTTTCAATTTTAAAAATAAACATCAGAAAAGGAAGTAGATAACTGAAACTAGTGGCAGGACGTGGAATGTTTTTCAAGTGTTTTTTCTATGGGGACATATTATATGCACAACGAACAGGCGGAACCCGCAAAATGTTCACTATTTTTGGAGGGGGAGGGGGAGGCAAATACCGGACCCCATACCGCTAATTCGGGCAAGAACCTGCACTCTACGGCGTTCCCAAGTCAATCATTTCCATCACTAACTAAGTAACACTGACTTAATTACGTTTTGGATACCAACTGAAACATCAGCGGAATGAACTATAAAGAATAGGGCCTGTACAATTATTGGCTTCCGGTGATTTGAATTTAATAATTTTAAATAGCTGCTGTTATCTGGTGTATTTAACGGTTATTTTGTCAAACTTGAGACGGTAATACAACTTTGTCTATTTCAACGAGTACTGAGAGATTGTTAGCAAGTCACTTTGAAACATCCACAACAGTCGTAATTTTTTTGTGTATACCTCCTTATTTTCTATTGTGATGTAGTGTTAATTACTCAAGTTTTTTCAAGATAATCTTTTCAACAATTTCAGTGACGTCTTGAAGGCTGCCATTGTACTTTAGCAGTGCCAATCATGTTCGCGTGAGTTTAAACTGGTCTGGCAACTTTCAGCGTTACTATTCTACGAAATATATTTTATTTATTTTGGTTTTACTTTTTTAAATTCTAGTTAATAAAGCGAGGCTGGATGACGATGCAACTTCATCTGGTATGTAATGAATTTAATTCAAATCTATAATTGATTTCACATGCTTTTCTATTTGGATGTCTGCTCTAACGGTTGACTTCGTAATTAAAAATATGGAGTGTTCTACATACATGTTGACACTTTTAAAGACAATCTGATGGAACAGCGTGTATTTGACGCTATTAGGACAACGTTGTGTGTGTGTGAGTGCATGTGGTCATTCTGCAGTTGTCTATTCCGTTTGCAACCTCAATCCGTACAACTGTAATTGTAGAGAAAATGGCGGAGTTGCTAAGGTTTCCTTTCGAGCTATGTAAGTGGATTTTTAAGTGTTATTGGAAATGTGCTCACATTATTGAAATGCAGATAAGATGGAAGGCTGAATTAGATACCACGTCACCTTCACTTATAACAATGACACTATTACGTGACAAGTTTCAGAGAAATGGAACTGTTTGTGATGTGAATAAAGGACGGTGTGTACTGGGCTGGGGAAAATACCAACATTGTGGTATGGCAAGCAGTTAAACTTCCTGCGTTAACCGTATGGTACGGTATGTATGCTAGATAATTTTTGGGGCCATCAAATTTGACGGCACAGTGACAGGTGAAAGTCACCGTACCGTACCACGATGCGGGAAAACATCGTGCCAGATGTTCACCAACTCCACCCAGATGACGAGTGAATGAGAGAGTGAAGTGATCTTAGCATCGAAGTATTGAGAGCCAATGAGGGTGAAACCAGGAGAGTATGGATCATCACCGGAATGAAGAGGCAGGAAATACTGGAGATCCCCGAGAAAACTCGCCGACCAACAGCATCGTCTGGCACGATTCCCACATGCGAAAAACCAGGAGTGCCCCAGCCGGTAATAGAACCCGGTTCGTCATGGAGCGAGGTAAGTAGTCTAACCACTACACCACAGCGGCCTCTGGTACGGCTTCGGGAATGTTGGAAAGTTGACGAGGCGGGCGCCGTAAATGCACAAATATTCCCGTAAAATACTCTACCGTGTCCGACACAATTACACCTCGGCTCCTTGTAACATGGGGACGTAATATTTTTTGTAAAATGGAATATTATTTTGAATAAGTTATGACAGTGATAGAAAATTACATTTCAATAAATTATATAATAAACTATAGAATTTTCAAATCTATAATTTTTCCGTACAAATATCAAAATAGAACAAAATTTTTGTATTAGGCTACAGACTAATATACAATTTTCCATTTCGTCAGAACTTCATGAAAATATTTTTTGACAAATTTTGACGCAGTTCGCCCGCATTTCAGTTTTAACTATTTAAAAAAATTTGAATTAAACACCGTTTGAAGTGAAGCGCTTATCGCAGGTGAACGAACTGTTGCATTTCATAGAAACTGCATCATGGCACCCACTATTGTGACTTTAATAAACGTTTCTGCTAAACCAAACTTTGCGGTAAAACAACTTTTTTGAAAATCCTCCTAATATTATAAACGTGTAAGTCTGTGTGTGTGTGTGTGTGCGTGCGTGCGCATTTTTTGGTGCAACTGAGCTCCATAACGGCTGAACGAATTTTGATGAAATTTATTACGTATGGACTGTAGGTCCTGGGATAGGACACATAATACTTGTTTTCCCGGAAATTTGTACGGTTCCTGTGGAATAACAACAAAACATCATTTATGCAAGACCTGGGAACGGGACTGAAATATTTTTTTTCTCTGGTGTCAGAGTCTACCAGGCCGCCCAAGGACCTCTGAAATGGCGTACGACTGCTATCAATCGATAACAACTGGGACCGAATATTTCACGTGCCCTCCGAAGCCCGGAAGCGCTCAGATGTTATGCCACTTAACGGTCACCCATCCAAATGTGTGCCGCTGGGAACGTTTCTCAACTTTGGTGATCTATTAAGATCACTCAGCCAATCGCAAAAAGTAGTACCTAGGTGCACGTATTTCTAAAGCTACAACTTGATGAAACTCACGTTTCTATTTCCATGCATCGACACTGGAAATCGGAAATATGGTAACTACGCGATAGTTGCACAGATACACTCCAAAAACATTACCCTAATTCTTGCCGTTGAGGTAAAAAATATTTCCTTCCTTTTGGGATGCCGTAATCAGGAAAAAGCTAGGCCAACATAGCATAATCTTATAATTCAGTTTTCACATTAATGAATTATCTTTTCTCAATTGAACCTGGGCGAAGCCGGGCCGGTTCGCTAGTGCAAGAATACAAATTTTAATTTAACATCGTCTTATTAACAGCATTAAAATTGTATTGTATTTTGTCAAATGATTTGGTTCTTGTATCAAGTTGGCATCAATATTATGTCACGTAAGCATAAATTATCCCCAAATTTTAAGAAAAAACATTTCGCCTTTTGAAAATTATTTTACGCTCTGCTTCCAGGATAACCCGTTTCTCTACGCCCTTCACTCTTCGAAAACACTTGTCATTATTCCGTCTCTCTCTCACTCACATGACATTATTACCGTCCGGAACAGCCTTCTGTCACGAGTTTCAATATTGTGCAACAGATCAGGGTGCATGCTTGGTAATTGGCATCGACGCAACAGCACTGCACATATAAATGCCGTTCACGATAAAGTGAGCACATTTGAAATAACTTTTGAAAAAAGTTATTTCTTCTACCTGGATTTATTTTAACGGGCGCACTGAGTGACATGAGAGATGTAAAGTTGGTAACGATGGAAGGGAAGTAGTTCCATATCTTAACGCCGTATTAAAAGCGTTATGTTACTCCTTGTGCTGACTTAAACTATTTATTTCTAGTTCAGTATTTTTATTGCATATAGGTGAAAAAATTAAAATTTATTTAAAATATTTATTTTTCTAGTAATTTTACAGTTTCACTTCACTGACGCATGAATAAAGTGACGAGAACGATGGCAGTGTTAATTTTACATAATGCGAAAGAATACACAACGAGCATATAAGTAGATCTTAAGGTAGAAGTAAAGTGGATCTCCTTATAGTGATGCAACCCTCAACACAATAAATGCAGAACACTTTAAAATTTACTGTACAGATTTCCAAAATCGTTGGAAAAATATGGCTTGGGCTTCATGTGAAAGATAAGTGTTTATATTTTCTTTAGTGTAAAATACGTCACAGTAGTAAGTTTCTTTAATGGCTAAATTAATTAATTAAAAATTTAAATTTATATTTTTACTTAAGAATGTGCGTTTTTCTTCTCTGAATGAATTACAAAGTTAGTTTTATTTAAAAAAAACTTCATCTAATCAAATACGCAGTTTTTTCTATGCTTGTATCTGAGAAAATATTCGCATAACATATTATAGGTGTGCTAAAAGTTAAATTTATGANTTTTTCTATGCTTGTATCTGAGAAAATATTCGCATAACATATTATAGGTGTGCTAAAAGTTAAATTTATGAAAATCATTTACAATACATATTACACCTGTTGACTAAATTATTAATTTTCAAAATTTAAAATAATGTCAAATACAACTTTTTTTTGCAAACAGACAAAGATATTAATGTATAATTTCATATAAATAAATCGCAGTAACAATAGCATGACAAATAACCGTATAATATTAGAAATAAATAAAAATGCTATAATATACCTAGGATCGACGACGGAAGCATCCGCAGTGGTAGTAAGTAGAACTACGTGAAGATGTCGAAAGATGAATGAACAGGAAGGGTGAGGTGATGATGTGCCCGATAACAGGCCTGGCAATGGGTTGTGAACATTTGGAAGAGTTCTGAGCACCTGTCTAACTGCAGAGGCGGAGGGGACGCGTGTCTACCTGTGTCTCTGGCTATCGCCACGAACATTTGCTGCTGCCTAGAAAAATTACAGTGATGCAACTAATGCGATCATGAGCAACCAACCATTGCAGGTGTATTTTATTATGCCTGTTGTCACGCAGCAAAAAAAAAAAAAAACCTTTTATTATGTAAATCGCACACATTTCACTTATCTCGATTTGAAACAAAAATTTGATTCTGTAATTACTGTAAACTTACAATTATAGAGGTTGTAATGCGTAAAACACAGTAAAATGCAGGTACAGCACACAACAAAAATTGTAATGTATGCACTTGTCTATACAATGACATTTGAAAGGAATTATTATGTGTAAAATCGATGAAAATGTGATTGAAAAAGAATAATATTTGTGAACGATCAATAAAATTTTAATCTTATCGTTCACGCAATTTGTGAATATATATATATATATATATATATATATATAATTTTCTGTAGTCTTCTTCGAAATCACTTTCTTCGTAGAGCTGAAACTATCAGCAGAACAAATGCCTAGCATACCAAACTATACTAGAGCAGCTTTCATAATTTAATAGAAAATAAACGGTATTTCTTGTATGGATTGTACNAATCAGTTGTCAGTGCGCTCTGGGCGACAGAGATTCACACTACCTCCCACTTGGCTTAAACCTTAAGCAGGGCTTTCAAAAGTGCTCAGTTTACCGTGAATAACCCATACACAGGCTAATTCTGAACTCCGAAAGTATCTCAACTAGTGTTTCATGCGCTCTATGCCCGTTAAACGCCATCAATTCACCAACTTTCTACCAGAAAACATTTCAAAGAAATGCAAATACCTTACTCGTAGTGTCTACGTGTTGGTTGTTGTTTTACGTAAATATAAACCAATGGTATCAGAAGTATCCTACACATTGTACGTATACATTCGGTGTTTATTAAAGTAAATATTTGCAAATAAACTGGCGTGCTAATGCAACGCACCTTTCTCCATGAATTCGTTTGTTTTCAAAACTGGTGCCCAATAAAATTGGTTACATTTATTTGATAGACTTTAACAGTTAGGATTTCTGAATAAGAAATACATTTATGTTTCTAGGCTTGCAGAGTGTTACAGAGTTTCTGATACAAGTTTCAAATACTTGTAAAAGTGTCAAGAGTATTTACTGTTGTGAACGGTTATCCATGTCTGGAAACGTTCAGTTCTAGAAGTAATAAAGAATCGTATCAAAAATTTCCAATTTCTAGCTTCGGCTGGGTAGAAGAGAGTTTGTGACGTAAGTTCATGCTTCTGCACAAAAATTTTTCCACTGGATTAAACGTAAACGTAGTGGTCTGTTGTTCCAGTTTTTGGTGAGGCATTGCATCCTGGTCTAGTGCAAGAGCTATTGCATCCTGGTCTAGTGCAAGAGCTATT